>JAGPOW010001296.1:137440818-137455227 GCA_030014935.1 Caiman crocodilus
GAGCAGAGGCTGGAGTTGACATCGAGATGGACCTTGGGGGCTCCAGGAACAGAGCAAGGGCTGGAGCTAACACAGGCTGGAGCAAGTTTTAGACTCTCCAGGAATAGGGGCAGAAACTGAAGGTGGGGAAGGTGTCAGCCACTCTGAGACCGGAATGAGAGGAGAGGTCAGATCCAGTGCCAGATTTGGAGAAATGAGATGCATAATAGGAACAGGAGTCAGAGCTGAAGCCAGGTTTAGGAGCTCTGGGGACCGGGGCTAGAGTTTGAACAGGCTTTGGGAGCAGAGCAGGAACTGGAGCTGGAGGCAGAGTAGAAAGAGGGACCAAGAATGGAGTTGGAATGGGCTGGAACGGAGCCGGGTCAAGAGCAGGCTTCAGGAATTGCAGAAACTGGGGCTGGAGCCAGGGTGGGCTTCTGGTGCCCTGGGAGCAGAGCTAGGACTAGAGCCGGAGCTGGAGCAGCAGCATGCTTTGAGCCCCCTGGGAACGTACCCACAGCTGGAGCAGGAGCAGGCTTTGGGTGCTTCGGAAGCGGCTGGGAACAGAGCTGGAGCAAGCCTTGGGGTGGAGGGTGATGGGAGGGTCTGGGCTTGGTACTGGATGAGGCCTCTCGGTAGCAGGGCTGGCAGCTCTGCCTCAGCCCCTTCAAGGCTATCGCAGATGGCCTGGTACAGAGGGGAGCAAACAGCCAGGCCTGGATGAACTCATCCAAGTTATCCAGAGTGTGACTCGACCGCTCTATTAAAGCAAAAGTAAAACGCAGGGCATCACCAGAAGGGAGGCAGATCATCGCCCTCACCTTTGCCATGTCGGAGGGGTAGCTCCACGGGCGTGTAGTGAATAGGTGGTAGCATTGGGTGAAATCCAGGGGCTCACTCCACAACACAAAGCAAGGTCAGGATCCAGGGGTCAGATGCCGTGTTACCAAATCTGTGGGGCGATCCACAGGGCAGAGTGCGAGAGCAGAGCCAAACCGGGGTCAGGAACCAGGAAATGGATCCACAGGGAAATCCAAAGCTGAAGTCCAGGAGCAAGCCAAACCCAGGGTGAGGAACGAGGAAAGCCGGAAATTGCAGGAACCAGGAGGCTTTCCGCAGTGCACAGGTGAGAATACCTGGAGAGACTGAGCTCCCAGCGGCCCGTCTAGAAGCCAGCCAGCAAGCTAGCTGGGGCAGGGCTTGTCAGCCAGAGACCCGAGGCAGGTGGTGTTGTCTAAGCAGTTAGCCCAGGCTGGGCTGCCTGCTAGGCTAATCCAGATGTGCAGTTTGGGCAGCAGTTGCAATGCTAATTGTCCTGTCTGCCACAAATGCATCAACCTTGTCCTGTTAATTCATCACACTTCCAAGTTTTGGGAAGCTCCAGAAGGCCAGCAGATGCTCTGTGGAGCATCTACCTTCGTCGCATAAATGATTCAGAGCAGTGTAGCTAGCAGGTCTGTCCCTTGGGGCACAAGTAGGAATGGCTGGCAGGGAGGAGCTTGCAGGGGTAGAAGGGCCTGACGTCATTTGGGTCGGTGTTTCTTTAGGTGCGTCCTTAAGAATTGCAGTCGAATTGGCAAAGTTATTTTGTGGAGAAATACCTAAAATTAGTCAAATTGCATTGACTTGCAGACCTGATTTTCTTGGGGGGGAAAGATGTGCGTGAAGTGGATTTTCTTTGTCAGCGTTAACCCTTTCATGGCTGCTTTCAAATTGGTACGTATCATGTTTGGGGATGAGGTATTCAGAATACCACGGTATCTCTAGTACTGCAGAAAATCTTTGACTTGACTCTGAAGGACAAGATAATAATGGGAGACCTTAACTTTTCATTAGTTTGTCTCCGCACTTCTCAGAGAGCTCTTCGGCTCCTGAGCCTTAGTGAAACGTGTCAGACTGCTTAGTTTGGAGCAGCAGTCGGTTGGAAGCGCTACTCCTGATGACCAAAGATATGGATCCAGATCATAACTTTTCTGGTATGGTCTAGTTGTGGATGATCCTGCTTTGAGCAGGGGGTTGGACCAGATGATCTCCTGAGGTCCCTTCCACCCCAAATTTTCTAAGATTGCCTGATCAGCTGAGTTTGTAAATGGTCATAGTATGGCGCTAGGTACAGGTTCCCGTGGGTGGTATTATTGGAATAGCTGCATGGTTGGGACAGACGCATGCAAGCTTCCAGGTATCGCCATCCCCTTCCTCAGGCTTGTGGCATTAATTGACTACCCAGTCCACTGTCAGCAGGCTATTATCAAGTCTGATGGTCCTGAGTTCAGTGATTCAAGTGATTTTAATCTTAAATAGCATCCTTTCCTAGTAGGCTCTTAAGGCATTTCTTTAATTGCCTTTAACAACTTTTGGTTTTGAGGCTTAAACCCAACAACAAAACTTCCCAGCATCCTGAACATGGCAGAGGGTTTTACTATTGGTAAAGTTATCATTGGTGACCTCGTTCAAGTACCAGCGATCACTTTGCATCAAGTCATTCTCTTTTATAGCCCAGATGATAGGACGTGCCTTGGGCTGTCTCTCGCTCTCTGTTGATGTAGTCACCATATTTCTTGCTAAAGTGATGCCATGAGCTTGAACGGACAAAACTGCCCGAGCAGCCCTTTATCACTGCAATGTTTGCTGTGCTTGGGTCACTCGCCCCAGAAGGGGGCAAACCTTTCTGCTTCCTGCCCTGCAGTGTAGCCCCTTAGGTTGAGTATTATTTGTATGGTTTTCAGTGGCTCTTTATCCCCTGCTGTGTTCATTTGCAGTCACCTTGCCTCAAAATCAGCCAACGGACTTTTAAAGAAAATGCCTGTAAAAAGGGCAGTTTAAAATGTATAGAGACTTTGGGGAACTTGAATACATAGAAAAAATATATGGGAAAAGATGAGGGTAGGGTAGGCTAGACTGGAAAAGGGAACATGGTGGGTTTAGCTGAAAATGTCTGCAGAGTGCGGTATTCTTTCATCCCCACTGTCGTGTGATGAGAAGAAGAAGAAACTTGTCCTTAGAGACTGTAAATAACCTTGTGCCTCGTGTATCCTATTGTAATATCAACAACATGAACAACTGAATTTCCTTAATCGTCTGCATGGGTGTGTGAAAGAAAATGTAACTGGCAGGTGTACACCATCTAAGCTGTTTAATTTAATTTAGTCGTACAAAATTGCACTGGTCTGGAGCAAATTCCTTTTTTTTAAATGAATAATTAAACCTGTTAGTACTGGCATGGTTGGCATCCTTTTGTCTGCGAGAGATGGTGGATCTTGCAGCCTATGGCGTAGATGGTTTCTAGTGTCTCATGTAAACCATTTGACAGAATAGTCCAGCCCAAGAGTTGCATGATCCGTGGCGGTGGTTGCAAGTATATATGTTATCATTGGGTGGTTCGGAAGCTGCTTGCATCCTGAGGACTCTCTTTTATTCTTCAAGGTACTGAAGCCATTTCCCGTCATGGACTTTAACGCCCTGGTAGGAGATGGGTAATGCCTCTTGTTCCGATCATTTGCCAAGGGTTTTTGTTGGTCAGGATCAATTCCAAATGCCTTCGTATCTCACTTGCATGTGTCTTTGTAGCACAACTTCAGATGTCCTGTTGTTCTTCTTCCCTCTGATAGCTTCCTGTATAGCATGTCCTTGGGGGAGATAATGGCAGGTGAGTAGATTTTTGCATCTGAGCTGGTAAATTTTTGGTTTTGTGCACATTTGATTACAGAGGCGTCTAGTGACTGCAGCGTAAGGTGGTTTGTTCCACTCAAAGCTGGGTGTAAATCATGCGATCAGAGAAAATGCCCAGACCCTGCAAATCCTGCCTTCCTTTCTTGTTTGTCATTGTGGTGCTCTGGTTTGTCTCGGGTCGGTTCTGCACTTGTTCACTTTTTGGCCTCTCCCAAATACCTGTTGCAGCGAGTAAGTTGCATCAAACCAGATCTTGCTTTTTCCCAGGGCTTCCAAAGTTGGTTTCCTGGAGAAACACTCCCTGTAACAGAGGCAGAAGCCCTGTTTCTCAGGACTTTCTGCCCCATTTCCCTAACTGTGATGACATCAGTATCTCAACAGCAGTTGAGACAGGACAGGCTTTGCAAGGGGAGCGTCTTCTCCCAACTGCTTGACTTGACCCTGTCTTTTGTGAGACCCAGTCTTTCCACCATGTTAAACCTGGCCTGTTTAAAATGCAGCAGTAGTAATATGGGTACAACCATTCCCTGCTGCTGTCTGCCCTACCATTTCCAGAGCATCTTTGCTGTCCCCTCCGATCTGCACCAAAGCTGAAGATGTGCTGAGACTTGTAGGCTGCTCTCCTCCAGTCCACCAACTCTGGTGTAGGTTTCTGTTCCTAATTTTGAAAATGAGCAGCCCGGATAAAACTTTAGGGAAAAGTTTATATTGCTGAAATACATTTTTGAGTTATGTAAATTCTTAAAATAAAGCTACATTAACACCCCCACATGCCTTATCACATAAGTGCTCTAATTCCCAAATATATACTGCTGATCTACAAAAAGTCTTTGACAGTTTGAAGATGCAACAAACTTCACAAGCGCTGACTCGCCTTTACGCTATTCGCATGCTATCATTTTTCTCTGCTGCTAATCTGATGTTATTTGTGTAGTGTTAGAGGTGAGTTGAAAAGGTCTCTGTCCAAAATGCCTTCATATCCAGATACGAGGATATCAAGAAGGGATTGCTTTGTAGCACAGGGGCTTTGCGTACTCTGTTGGTTTGTTTTTTGGAGAAGGGCTGGAACTGCAAATTCAAATCTGGCTCCAGATTTGCAAGATTTAAGAGTTTGGATCTTTGTGAAGACCCGAAGGGGTATGGTAACACAGAGGAAGCAGAAAAGAAGTTCAGGTCGGGAAACAAACTTCCCGAAGGTCCAAGCTTTCCTGATCAGGGACTTTTCAGCCCGTTGGTGTTCTTACGATAACATAAAATCATAGGTTTGGAAAGGACTTCAAGAGTCATCTGGTCCACCCCCCTGCGCAAATGCAGGGATATGGTTCCTAAATCATCACCATCCAAATGACTTATCCAGTCCCCTCTTGAAAACCTCCAGTGAATATATTATATTTTACACTTTCCTAGCCAGTGCAGCTCACTACTTCACTGCTCTAAGAGTAAGGGTGTTTTTCCTGAGATCTAATCAAAATTTACTTTGCTGTAAGATCAGCCATAGTTTTGTGCCCTACCCTCTGTTAGAAGGGCAAACGACTTTTCTCCTTTACAACAGCCTTCCAAATACTTGAAAATTGCTACCATGCCCTCCTTATCTCCTTGTCTTCAAACTAAACCTATGCAGCTCTCTCTACCTTTCCTCTTCTGGCTTGTCTTCCAAGCCTTTTATCATTTTTGTAACCTGACTCTGGACCCTCTGCAGCATTTCCACATCCCTCTGAAGTCGGGAGCCCCAGACTTCACACAGTATTCAAGATGAAGTCTAACCAGCTCTGAGCAGTGGCACAGTCGCTTCCTGTGTTTGGCACCTAAACTCATGTTGATGGAGCCCAAAAGTGTGTTTGCGACTGTATCACACTGCTGATTCATGGTGTTTGTGATCCATTAGAAAACCCCAGATTTCTTTCAGCAGTGCTACTACCCAACCAGTTATTTCCCACTGAATTTATGCATTATTTTTCCCCCTAGATGTAGCGCTATACATTTGCCTGAGTTGAACTTCGTTGTGTTGTCCCAAGGCCGTAGATGACCTCTCAACTAGCCCTCTTCTGCTGATCTAACTTACTAAGCTTGTCCTCTGTTTTTCCATTTAATCAGGATGCTCTTTCCCCTTAACTGGCTGAGTTCTGTATTTGACTTTTGTGGGTGTGTTAACTGCACAACTGTTGAAGATCTCTGACATTTGCCCATATAACTGCTTTTAGATGGTTATGTATGAGGGATTTATAGTGTACATATTGACCCATCTGGAAGAGTCATGTCTTTGGATAGTGTTCTGCTTTTACCTTTGGTGTGTGTTGATATTGAAGTCAGGGAGGGGATGTTGTGTAGGGTAGTTAAGTGTCTGACACGAGCAGAGGGAAAAGTATCTTGACATTACTTTGGGATTGTATGCGCTTGTATTGCTCAATAAACAGCAGTAAACTTAATAGAAATTTTCTTTCTTCTAAATAATAAGACTAAATGGGGTAAGTCATTGTCTCATCTCAACATAGTTTTAGGCATTTGCAACGGTACATTAATTACAGTAATTGGGCAGTAAAGAAGCCATAGGAAGAGCTAATGTGTTGTATGTTTTGATGGGGTTATAGCCATAACACCTTATGCGTAATAGTAAAATCTCGATAACTGACACGGCTGATGAGCTCTGGCACTTCGGGCTTCTGAGATTCCTCGTAGAATTTTAAACTATTCCATACTCCTTTTTCCCTGTAATCCATCCTTAGCACTGAATTGTATCTAGTCTCTGTGTGCAAGTCCCTGGAAATCTACAGCTCTGAGTTCAGAGACGAGAAACACACGGTCATGTTTCCCACTGCTTTTTGCTTTAACCTTCATTGTTGCATTTCCTCTGAGGAAAATGCATTGCATCCCACCTGCGGTAGGGATGTACTATTATACCTGTTCTCCAGATGGCGACCTGAGGGAAGTTTGCACAGGAAGGTGAAGGTCTAGATCAGGGGTGGGCAATTATTTTGGGTGGCGGGCCGCTGAACGAGTTTTGGCGAGCTGTTGAAGGCCACAAGGGTAGCTGCACCCCTTGACAGGTGCCCCTGTCCCCTGGTTGTCATCTTGGGACTGGAAGTCCTGCCCCTGGACTTTGCTACTGGAAGTCCCTGCCCTTGCCCTGGAAGTACTTCTTTTCCATGCAGAGGGGTCAGGTCTTGCCACCTTGAAACTGGAGAAAAACCCAGTTCTATACTAAAAAAAATCAAACCTCTATAATTTATTTTAACTTTATTAAAAAAAAATACTTTTGTCCTGATTTATGTGTTTGCACAGTATATCTAGAGGTGATTGTATAATAGCTCAAAGTATGCTCCTACTCTTGTATATTGTGGGGGTGGGGGTTTGTGGGAGGGTGTGCGTATGGGAGTGTATGTGGGGGATGTAGGAGGGTGTGGGTGTGTTTGGGGGGTGTTGCTGTGTGTGTGGGTATGGTGGGGAGTGCGGGAGTGTTTGTGGGGCTATGGTGGGGGTGTGACGTGTGTGCAGGAGCTGTGTGTGGGTGTAGGGAGGTGTGTGTAGTTATGGCTGGGGGTATGCGTGTGTTTGAGGTTATGGTGGGGGTAAGTGGTAGGGAGTGGGGGTGTGTTGGGGATGTAGAGCCAGCCCTGCTCATCCTGTCACAGCTGCAGTGCACGCTTCCCTGCTGCAAGGCTGGGACACGTATTGTGCGGCATGGAGCCAACCTGGCCTGGCCCATCCTGTCTTGGCAGCATGCGGTGCCTGGTTGCAAGACTGGAACCCACGTGGCACACCATGGAGCCAGCCTGGTTGTGGCACGTGGTTCCTGGCTACAAGCCTGGAACCTGCACGGGACCAGCCCAGCCCACCCTGTCCTGGGAGAACGTGGTTCTGGCTGCACAGCCGGGTCCCTCATGGAGGCAGTCCTACTCATCCTGTCCCAACTGCGGCATGCATTTCCTGGCTGCAAGGCTGGGACACGCATGGCGCAGCTTGGGACCAGCCCAACTTGTTGCTGCGGAATGTGATTTTTGGCTGAATGGGTGGGATCCACATGGTGCAACACGGGACCAGCTTGACCCGGTGGCACACTACAGTGCCAGAAGCTGTGGGAAGTCCCGTACCATCAGGCTGTGCTGGCTCTGTGCCTCCACGTGGTGCTCCTGGCACTCTAGCTGGGAGTGGCACATGGAGGCACAGAGCCAGAGTCCCACAGAGCGGGGTCATCGCTGGTAGTCCACCCTTTTCCCCCTGTCCCCCGCCCGTTCTTACCTGATTTTCCACTCTTGGATGGGGGCAGGGCTGGGGAACAGCCACAGGGTCACCGGAGCAAGGGTGGGGGTGTTGGGGTTGGGGTCACCCAGTGCAGCTTTGTGAGCAGCCAAGCTCCTTTACATCCCACATCCATCCACACGCTCGCCTGCCCAGCCATGCACAAGCAGGACCAAAGCGAGCTGCAGGCAGAGCTGCTCCCCACGTGACTTCCCTCAACACTGCAGCTTGCCCTGCCTACCTGCTTCCTGGAGCACTGCGGCAAGGGCAGGGTGAGGAGTCACTGGAGGCTGGGGGAGCCCAGCAGTTCTCTGCGTGGCTGCAGCAGGAGCAGCCCTGTCTGGAAGCTGTGCCTGCCGGCTGGGGCTGGGGCCTTCTGGTAGGGGAGGCTGGGAGCGCAGCATGCGGTGTCCCAGGCAGGAGCCGGCAGAATTCAGCTCCATGTGGAGCAGAGTAGGGGCAGCCACTGGCCAATCTGAATACAGTTAATTGGTGGGTGCCCACCTAGGAGCCAAATGCAATCAGCTGGCAGGCTAGATGCAGCCTGCGAGCCGTATTTTGCCTACCCCTGAGCTAGACTGTTCTCAGTGGTGGCAGATAATAAAGCAAGAAGCAACAGTCTCAAGTTGCAGCAAGAGACATTTAGGTTAGATATGAGGAAAAACATTCTCACCAGAAGGGTAATAAAGGGCTACAACAGACTGCCCAGAGTGGTTGTGGACTCTCCATCCTTGGAGGTTTTTAAGACCCAGCTAGACAAAGCCTTGGGTTGGATGATGTAGCTGGGGCTGGTCCTGCTTGGAGGAAGGGGTTGGACTAAATGTGACCTCCTGAGGTCCCTTCCTACCCCCTTTTTTCTGTGATTCTGTGACTTCTAACTTCATGAATGTTATATGTTTTTTGAAAACCAAGTGATGTTCTTCTTTTGATGGCTTTCAGGTTACTTCTGGAATTGCTTGAACTTCTCTTTGACAAATTCAATGCTGTCGCCACTGCACATTCTGTGGTCCTGGGATATCTTCAGCAGACGGTGTCCTCTCCATCCAGCCAGTATGATGGTGATATCAAACTGTATGACATGGCCGATGTCTGGGTGAAGATCCAGGATGTCCTGCAGGTAAGGATCTCTCGAAGGGTGAAGCACTGTTTGGAACAGCCATTTTTGGTAATAGAGAATTAGAAAATTCATTCAAATACAGGCTTTTAAGAAGCTAACAAGATGAAATCTGCCTTTATTTTTGAGTAAGTGACTGGTGTTATAAAGGACTGTGAGACCCCCCCCAAAGAACTTTAAATTGCAGCAACCAACTTCACTGGTAGCTTCATCTTGATGGTGAGTGAAGCTGTGATACAGCTGATCTGTCAGGTGTTTTCAAGCAGTAATGTTTTGTTTGTTACCGTGTCAGGACTCTAACCACTTGTCCCCTTGTATTGTCATGCCTCCATTGCAGTACACTGAAACACTCAAGCCGGGGCTGCTGCCAGGCTGTGGTGTGTGCGGTCCAGCAGATATACTGGTTCTAAACAGTGCTGCAGAGCTCCTGAATGCTGCCTCTTCTGTGATAGAAATGTGTTTATACCATCCTAATGTCTCTTAACTCCTTGCTGCAGTGTGGCGAGCTGGGGGAATGCCACACTGTGTGTGCGGCAGAATGCTTTGCTTGGGAACTTCATATAAAAAATGCGTGCGTTCACATGTTGCTAGGTGTGCGTTAGACAGCAAGGGCCAAGGAACAGGTTTAGCACTGATAACGAGTTGTGGTGGGTGCAGGGAGGGCCCTTGGTTCCTGGAGGAGTTGTTCCACAGTCTCAGGATAAGCCCTGAAAAAGCTCCATTTCCTACATGAGTGTACTTTACCCTTTTTGAAAGTGTTGTGTTGCGTACATCTAAACTATTGTTTTGGGTTTGTTTTTGCAGGAACATATACTGTCTCCATATACAGATGTGCATATAGATGTATACAAGGATAATTGCACACGTGCCATGTGTGAAGGAAGTACATAAGTAATAGTTTGTGGTGAGCAACGTATAATGAAGGTTTAAACAACTCGCTCTTTGTGTTACTTTAATCTTCATACTGATTCAAAGAGATTTTTAAGGCACCAGTTTGACACATGTGGGTCTGTTTTTTCTTTTCCTTTTTTTTAATCTTTCCTTTCCCTGGTGTGGATTTACCTCTGCTTCCCTCCAAGGGTATACGTATCCAAACCTAGGGATGGGGAATATTCAGCCCTGGGGTAGCGATACATTTTCTGTTTGCACAAATGTCATACATTTTGAAATCTCTAACGCGGTTGAGCTGACTCGAGCACGTTGGAGGCAAGGATTAAGCTTGGAGGGTGGCAGTCGGTGCCTAGCTTGTGCTCTACTCTTGCCCTTGAGGGCCAAAAAAACCTTTTGGGAGTTCTGCCAGTCTCACTCTAGGGACTTGAAGCCTAAGAGTGAGAATCTTGCAAGATGTTATCTGCAGGGAAACCAGAATTACAAGGCAAGTAATTTTTCCCTTATCAGCAGGAGTTTGCGACAGTTGCATCCTCCATGAGTGGTGAAGTCATTTGTGAGTTATGCAGGTTGTTCTGAATGAAAGCTGATAACTTTTATCTAGGAGTGCATATACCTACATGCAGGCAGACTCACTGAATATGCTTCCCGTGTTAGAGAGAAAATATTTGAGAGAGCTTTCAGCACTTCTATTTTATTTTATTTTTTGGCACTAATTCTTGTAACACCATACTTGCAAAGATTTAGGGACCATGAACCTGCTAGTACAGATATCAGAGGGAGCCATAAAGCCTCCCAGAAGAACTCTAAATAGTAGAGCTGCATCGATACATTGGTCAGATATTGGATCGGTACCAATATAAAGAGAATTGACTGTATCAAAAACTGGCCTGATATGGCTGATAGCTTGGCCGATAAATGCCCGTCCATGCACAGCCACAGTGTAGCACATAGATGGCAAGGAGCACGGCCTGGCAGCTTGAAGAGCTGTGTGCAACTGATAAGTCTGTGATGGTGTAAGGGGTGTGGGGGTGCAGATTAAGGCCTCTGTGGTGAGGGAGGGAGCGGGGCTGAGGCAGTGGCAGGCGCTGCCCAGCTGGGGCAGGGCACAGGACAGAGCTAAGGCTTGTTTGGGGAATGCAGGGAAGAGCGGGGTGGCTCCCACTGCCATGTGCACCCCTGGGAGGGCATGGGGGGGGGCACGTGCCCCTGAATCTGTGCAGGTCGGAGTGGGATGGGCTAGGGCTGCACCGGACTCTTCCTGGTGCGGGGTTTGGCCAGGCTGTGCTCAGGGTGGGCAGCAACGGTACTGGGAGGGGAGCTATGGGGGGACTACGATGAATTTTAGGGTGGCTATAGCCCCAGCCCACAGCTGCAGAACGCCCCTTGCAGATCCAGGGGCATCCTACTCCTCCCTCACCTCGGGGGCCTTGGATCTCTT
Organism: Caiman crocodilus; assembly: GCA_030014935.1. Lineage (NCBI taxonomy): Eukaryota > Metazoa > Chordata > Crocodylia > Alligatoridae > Caiman > Caiman crocodilus. Next base: position 137,452,146 of record JAGPOW010001296.1, read on the forward strand.
CAGCCTCCGCAAGAGAAGGCTGAGAGGTGATCTTGTGGCCATCTACAAATTCATCAGGGGGGTCAGCAAAGGATAGGAGATGCTGTGTTCACCAGGGCACCCCTTGGAGTAAGTAGGAACAATGGCCACAAACGGACAGGGAGCAGAGTTAGGTTGGACATCAGGAAGGACTTCTTTATGATGAGTGTTGCCAGGATCTGGACCGGGCTCCCAAGGGAGGTGGTGCTCTCCCCTGCCCTGGGGGTCTTCAAGAGGAGGCTGGACAAGCATCTGGCTGGCATTGCCTGAGCCCAGCACTCTTTCATGCCCAGGGCAGGGGGTCAGACTTGATGATCTACCGAGGTCCCTTCCGACCTGTAACAGATTCAGTCTATGGATCTGTGAAAAACAGACTTACCAGCTGCACGCAGCTCTTCAAGCTGCCCGGCTGCGTATTGGAAATCAGATCGGTATCGGCCAATACAGCTCCTTAAAAATCAGCTATTGGTCTTGGCCCCCAAAATCTCTATTTTGCACCTCTTCTAAATAGCCTTTCAGGTACATGGAGACAATGGGCTTAAAGTGACTGTTCAGCTCAGTTGATTAAGAGCATGGTGCTAATTATACAGTACTAAGGTTGCAGGTTCAATCTCTGGTTGGACTAGATGATCTCTTCCAGTTCTCTATGAAACAGGTTGAATTCCATAATCACGCACCCTTCCAAGGCTCAGATATACCTGTTAGGTCCTTGAGGAAAGGTGGGAAACTTCCTTGTTTCCTTCAAGCTCTTCTTGCATAAAAAGTCATAAAAGAATGGATTTTTAAAGTTCGTGTTTTAGATATAGAAAAATTGCTATAGGCTCGGGGCTAAATTATCGCTCTTATGCTTCTTGGAGTAAGGAAATTTCAGGGAGGTTGGGTTCCACCCTGTGGAAGGAAGGAGAGGCAACATTTCTCTGGCAGGTTGACTTTAAAAAATGGCATTTGTTTAAATGTGCTCAGGGTGTTGGAAGGATGGAATAATTTCTGAAGAGATGGATGAATGGCAGAAATGAAGTCGGGTGATGGAATTAAAGATAAATGAAGTTTGTTCAAGCCACGACAATACATCACGCCTCTTATAATTCATCACGTGGAAACCCCCTCCACATGTAATGCACATCTGTGTTTTTGCGATGCATTGCAAAATGGATATCTTCCTATTTCCATACGTGTGTGCATGCTGGGGTGGAGATGACAGTCTGTCTGTCAGTGTTATTTTCCCATCTCCTTTTACCTGGATTTTTGTGTGTTTCCCAGTGCCATCACGTCTTGGTTGGTGGTGAGGTTAATGCGAGTGACAACACTGTACAAAGTTGTTTGAGTTTTCAACCTGCAATGAGGGAAGAGCAAACCGACCTTGTGAAATCATCTGGAGGCTCTGGTGATCCTTTAGCATTGGAATATGTCCGAGTGTTTAAGAAATGCTCAGGTTATTAAAACAGTTCTGCTCCTGATGTGAGGCCTGCCCTGTTCTGTATTGGTTATTCTTGTTTGGTCTGTAGCAGAGTTATGCTGATGCATCCATGCAACTACGCTCTAGCAAGAGAGATTTGAAATTGTTTTAAATTTTTAATTTGACATTTTATGCCTGGTACTCATTTCACTTAATTTAGCAATTGTGGAATGTACTTCTGGAGAACATAATTACTTGAGAAATAAATATTGGATTTCAGAAAAACTCTGAACTATAAATTGCCCAAATTTACAGATGGCATGAGACGAATAACTGCTACAGGGTACCATGATTAATGGAGTTTGAGGTTTTTCTGGTGCAATTAGGATATACCTTGCTGTTCAGGGGATGGAAAGAGTCAAGTATTGCCACTTTGGCAGTAATGTTTCGAAAGAAGAAGGGTGTACTCGCTGAAGGTAGAAAGTGGAGAGCGTCTTCTTTTTTTGCTCTGTTCAGTTCGTGTTTCCTTGTCTTGTCTGAACCTCGCGAAGCACAGACTGAAGCTGTTGTGCGATCGGAGCCTCATTTGTTCCACTGCATTAGTGTCAGAAAGCAGACGGCTGGGGGACAGGCTGCGGCGGGGGGCTGTTGTTCGGCATTGCAGCTTTCCTCTGGTGCTAGACAGGGCACCGAACCTTTACCCTTCATTCACATTGCCGCGTCGTCTTTGATACCGAGATAATAGAAATATGCATCTGGCCCTTCAGAGTAACACTGGCATTTGCTTAGATTCTTTTGAAATGTCACCTATCCGGTGATATGCCAATCTTTTTGTCAGCTGTGCTATCAGAGCAAGCTGTTGAACTGCAGTTTGTAAAAGAGGTATTCCATGCACTCTGTTGAGTCCGGCTTTCTGTTTCCAGGTGGGGCCGGTGCGAGGTGCTCCCACAGAAGCTGGATCTTCCTTTCTGTAATATAGCTAATTCTCGCATGGCATACATCTTCAGTAAGTCCAAAAGTGCTTTACAAAAGAGGTGAGCATCATTATCTCTGTTTGACAGATGGGGAATCTGGTATAGAGCGGTAGTAACTTGCCTGAGATCGCTTTAGGAGGCCTGTAACAGAACCAGGAATATAATTCAGGTTTTGAGTCCCAGGCCAGTGCTGTAATGACTAGGAGATGCTGCTAATGCTACACAACTCTTTCCTCTTTGTATTTTGTTCACTTGAAGGATCTCAGTAACTTTTACAAGCATCAGGTTGTTCCGTCTACAAAGCCTGGATGAAATGGTTTAAAGGATGAGAAGAGAAGAACAAACACAAGGGTAATGCAGTGGACTTATCTAAACAGGAGTCTCGATACCGTGCCTCGTCGGGAGTCCGAAGGCAGGGCAGGGTGGCACCTTAGACCAGTCGTTCTCAACCTTTTTAGACTCAAGGCTCCCTCCTGAAAATGCCACCCCTTAGTTTTCACTTGGTTTTTGACTACAGCAAAATAACAGAGCAAATCTTCCGTTGCAAAGATCTCAAAGACCACAAGAGGTCAGGATGTTTATGACACTATATTCTTCTTTGAAATCTCGAGTCATGTTTTTACACCTGTGGGGGTTCCCAGCGGTGCGAACTTGTGACTTGCTCGTGCAAGGATTGCTCAGGATCGTGATCCAG
>JAGPOW010001296.1:137455327-137467560 GCA_030014935.1 Caiman crocodilus
GCGGTAGAAAGAAGGGCCAAAACAATGGTTAAGGGGATGGAGACTTTTGTGTGAAAGTAGGGTAAAGGAGCTTGACTTGTGTGTAGTTTAGTAAAACAGAGATTGAGAGGGATTTGCTCACCCTTTACAAGTACATCTTTAGGGTGAATTTTATAAAGGGAAAGAGGTTTTTAGACTGAAAAAATACCAGTACAAGTTCAACTGCCTGCGAGCTGCCCATGGGTAAATGAAGACTGGAAATTAGAAGAAGATTTGTAACTCTTGGAGTGAAGTTTTGGGATGGTCTGCCAAGTCAAGTGGCAGGGGCAAGGAACCAGGATTGCTTTAAGACTCAACTGGATAAGTTTTCATGGAAGGGATGACATGAAGTTTTGGTTGAATAGCCAGCATGTGACATGGAAAGACACGCTTGTGACCTGCAGCTAGGAGTACAGGCGTAGCTCTCTTGTACCAGGGAAGGTTTCAGGTAATCTTGTACTTCAGGACTTCTGCTGGTTGCCAGCAGAGGCCAGGATGAAATGTTATTCCCCACTTCCGTTTCATCGAATTGTAGAAGTCATTCCTCTCTCCCTTTACAAATGCTACTGCCTTCTGGGGCTTTCCCCTGCCTTCCTCTGAGACACCGAGATGTCTCTGTGCAAAATGGGAGACTTTTTAGGGTTAAGTCTTTGCTGGGGGCACTCCTATGTGAGCACTGCCAATCCATGCCAGCATCCTCACTGATACTGCTGTACTGCATTCATTATGAATCAGTAGGACTTCATGGGCCATATCCCATGTTCTTTGTGCTGTAGTAATCTCCAGCAAAGTTTGTTTTATGAGTCTTTCCTAGTGAGTGCTGGGAGAAGGTCTCTATCCAATTTTTTTGTGGGGTGTGAGGAGTGGTGGTGGTTGTTTTGGCTTTTTTTTTTTTTTTCCCCAAACACATGGGAATAGTTTTATCCTGGTTTAGTCAAGACATGGACTGTAAAGTGACTGGGTTACCAGCCAGGGTGCAGCTCTTCTTGGGCTGAACGCTTCAGGCTTGGAAGCCCAGCTGTGGTTGAAAGGATTTCGTGGCTGAATGGGAGGAAAGTTAGGAATAACTCTCATGCGAGAGCCCAAATTAAGTCCACAGCAAAGAGCTACTTAGGAAGATTTAACCCTAGTTTATAGTCCTGACTCTTCTACTTACCACCAGTTTGATTAAACTGCCTAACCTCCCTCTCCACTTCAGCTGGACTTCCTGTAAAATGGGTATGCATTCAGAGGAATATTGCACGACAACGTTATGTGTGAATTGCAGTAAGGTTCTTGACCACAAAGTAATAGTAGATCATCTTTAAATGCCGTAATCGCCATAAATGCTGTACACGCGTTCTAGGAGTTCACCGGTTTCACGTTTGTATTCCCATCAGGAGTTACCCCTGGGCTGAGGGTAGCATTATCTCTTTTGGAAGTCTCTTTCCAGAAACTAAATGTGCATGACCTTGGTGTGCCTGGCTCCTCTCATGCGGCGTTAACTATGTGGAACCGATGCCGTGGCGTTCAGCACGGTTAGTCTCCTGTATGCTCTTCTCTCATTTAATTGAGACAATAAGTAGAGGATGGTATTTGACCTGCTTTTGAAAACCTGCAGGCTTAGACAGGCAGAAAGGATGCTGATCTTTCCAAGTCGGACATAAGGGATTTAGGCTTGGTCTGTTTTAACTGTTTTCATGATTTTTAATTCAATAACCCGCCCCCTTGCTTTTTACTAAATTGCATACTATATTTAAGAAAGAAGCAAAGGGATATTTACTAAATATAATGATTACCCGAGTTTTTGAGATTCTTCCTTGTCTATTAGGTTCTAGAACATTAAAACATTCGGGTCAACTTATAGGCAGACAAAGTTCCCTGGGTGAATCTCGTATCTCTTATGAGATTCGCCCAAAGAACCTTGTGTGTCTGTGGCCTTAGACCAGCACGGCTGTAGTCTACACCCAGGTTAGCTTATGGCATGAAGATACTTTCCCAGATCTAGAAAGGACAGTATCCCCTTTCAGGGAGATTTCCCTGTCCCTAAGATAATGGCCAGCGGCTTCTGTAATCACATCAGCCAACTCCCTCAGCACCCTTTAGTGCATCGTGTCCAGTCCAATGGACTTGTATATGTCAGGCTTCTCTAAATGGTTTCTAACCTGTTCTTTTGCCACTGTTGGCTCCTCACCTCCTCCCCAAAATGTGCTGCCCCGTGCAGTAATCTGGGAGCTGGCCTTGCCTGTGAAGGCTGAGATGAAAAAGGCACTGAGCACTTCAGCCTCTTCTGCATCCTCTGTCACTAGATTACCATCCTCATTCAGTAAAGGGCCCCATATCCCCCTCCTCTTACTGTCATACTTGTAGAAACCCTTCTTGCTACCCTTCACGTCCCTTGCTACCTGTAACTCCAGTTGTACTTTAGCTTTCCTAATTTCATCCCTAGTGCCGGAGCAGTACTCCTATACTCCTCCCTAGTCATTTGTCCAAGTTTCCACTTCATGTAAGCTTCCTTTTTGTGTTTTAGCTGTCTGAAGAGTTCCCTGCTAAGCCCAGCTGGTCTTCTGCCATACTTGCTAGACTTCCTGCACATCGGGATGGCTTGTTCCTGCACTCTCAGTGAGGTTTAAAAAAAAAAATGCAACCAACTTTCCTGGACTCTTTCCCCTTAAACTGGCCTCCCAGGGGCTCCTGCCCATGAGGTCCCCGACTGAGTCAGTCTGCTTCTGTGAAGCCCAGGGTCCTTACTCTGCTGCTCTCCATCCTTCTTCTTCTGAGGATCCTGAACTCAATCATTTCATTGCTGAGGTTTGTACATGTACTGAGAGATTTCACACTCTGGGATGTTTTATGTATTTTTTGCCAAGGTGAAAAGCAAGACATTAGGAAGGTTAATTTAAGAAACAGAGTGTAGTGTGAAAGCATCGGGTGTGATGGTCATCTTTCATCTTAATGTGATATTGGAAGGTTCTTGATGAAGCTGAAAGACTGTAGGTTTGGTTAAAGCTGACCAAGCCACTAGGATAGTTGATGGTAGGTACTTAGAGTGCAAGAGCTGAATGGACCATAAAGACTGGATTACTTTTGCTCCCAAGGATACCCCCTACTAGGTGGACTGAGTCATATTCGTAGGGTGAGGTTGCATTGCTGTTCTCATGTAATAACTGTTCTGTAGCTAGAGCCATTTTAGCCCAGGGCTGTCAATCCCCTGTATTTTACAAGCACTAACATTTACTTAAAGTTCAAAGACATAAAGCCCTGAATAAAAATGGAATGTATTTACATAGCATAAAATCAGCTAGTCGAGTTTATTGTCAAAAGAGCTCATTGAGGCTTATAGTTCAGCTGATTTAAAAAGATGATTAGGTCATTTTAGGAGCATAAGCAACACTTGCAGGTATGTAAGCAAGAAGACGACAACCATAATCACTTTCTTTAATGTAAATCTTCAAGCTTCAGTGTAATCTAATTTTGATAAGGGTCAGATGTTCCCTCCTCTTCCCCCTTAGTTTATAAGCTTGCTTATTTTAAAAAATGCATTCTGGGAGATTTGCTAGGTCACTGCTTAGATAGTACAGGGATTGCAAATACCAGTTTTCTTTCCTTCAAGTACCAGAAAATAAGGATGTTGAACTAGGTAGACCAGTCGTCTACATGCATGTATCCTATTGGATTGCAGCCCTAGTTCCTTGGGGATGATTTCCTCATAGCTTCTAAAGGAAGTGAATTGGCCCTGGTCAATATTTGGATGGAAGACTTCCAGCAAAAACCCTAAGCGCGTGTGTGTGTGTGTGTGTGTGTGTGTGCACGCGCTCATTGAGCCTAGTGACGTGGGAAACATTCAGTTTCTCTCTTCAGATTTAGTTTGTTCAATTCATAGATTACAAGAGCTGGAAGGGACCTCAGGAGATCATCAGGTCCAGCCCCCTGCACCAAGCAGGAAAAATGACAGGTGGGATCAGGTGAGCCCAGGGAGGCGACTGTCCAGTCTCCTCTTGAAGATTTCCAGGGTAGGCGATTGCACCATCTCTGGAGGGAGCTTATTCCATAGTCTGGACACCCTGACTGTGAGGGAGGTTTTCCTAATGTTCAGCCTGAAACAGTCATCCAGGAGCTTGTGGCCATTACTCCTGGTTTTCCCCAAGGGCACCCTGGTGAACAGCTGTTCACTGATGCACTCCCCCGATGTAGTGATAAGCTGCTACCAGGTCCCCTCTCAGCCTTCTCTTTTCCAGGCTGAAGAATCCCAGGTCCCTCAGCCTTTCCTCTAATCTTATGGGTGGCTTTTTCTCTGGACTTTCTCAAGTTTTACTATGCCCTTGTTAAAGAGTGCGGTGCCCAGAACTGGACGCAGTACTCCAGCTGCGGTCTCACCAGTGCTGCGTAAAGCGGAAGAATCACTTTCTTGGTTTTGCTTGGGATGCATCAGTTGATGAATGCCACAGTATTATTTACCCTCCTGGCTACAGCATTGCACTGCTGGCTCAGTCATACTGTGGTCTGTTATTACCCCCAGGTCCCTTTTGTTCGTGGTGCTGGTCAGGTTGGCATTGCCAAGCCTGTAGTTGTGCGGTGGGGGTTGTTCATCCCCAGGTGGAGCGCTTTGCATTTCTCGGTACTGAATTGTGGGGTGAAGTGCACACTCCAGAGGGTAGGGAATGACTGCAGGCAGACCTGGACAGGTTTGAAAAGCTTGGCAGTGTACAACAGGATGCAGTACAACAAGGACAAGTGCAGAGAGCTGCACCTAGGGTGCAAATATATCCAGCACATTTACTGGCTGGGCAGTGACTCTCAGCAGCACTGGAGTGGAAAGGGATCTTGGAGTCATAGTGGACTCTAAGATGAACAGGAGTCGTCAGTGTGACAAAATCATCGGTAAAGCTAACGGCACTTTATCATACACCAGCATATGCATGATGAATAGATCCAAGAAGGTGATCCTTCCTGTCTATGTGGCATTGCTCAGACCACAGTTGGAGTACTGCGTCCAGCTTTGGACACTGGACTTCAAGAAGCATGTGGATAGACTCGAGAGGGTCCTGAGGAGGCCACTCGCATTGTTAGGGGCTTAGAGACCAAGCCCTATGAGGAGAGACTGACAGACCTGGACCGCTTCAGCCTCTGCAAGAGAAGGCTGAGAGGTGATCTTGTGGCCGCCTACAAATTCATTAGGGGGATGCAGCAAGGGATTGGAGATGCGCCCTGGTGAGCAGAGCCTCTTGGGGTAACAAGGAACAATGGTCACAAACTGGCAGAGAGGAGATTTAGGCTAGATATCAGGAAACATTTCTTCATGGTGAGGCTAGCCCAAATTTGGACTGGGCTCCCAAGGGAGGTGGTGCTCTTCCCACCTGGGGGTCTTTAAGAGAAGGCTGGTTAGGCATCTGGCTAGGATCATCTGACCCCAGCGCTCTTTCCTGCCCAGGCAGGGGGTCAGACTTGATGATCTGTTGAAGTCCTTTCCGACCCGAGCATCTGTGAATCTACGATATTGAACCACGTCTGGTTCTGACTTGGCCAACTTGCCATCCTGTCTAGATCCTCCTATATCCGTAGCCTGTTTTTAAGTGTGACCACACTTCCCCATAACTTGATGTTATCTGTGAACTTGGCCAGTGAGCTCTTCACCCTGTCATCCAAATCGCTGAGAAAGATGTTGAAGAGTACAGGACCGAGCACCGACCCCTGCAGGACCCTGCTACCTACTTCTCACCAAGTCGACATAGGTCCATTCATTAGGACTCTCTGGGTCCTACCCCGCAGCCAGCTTCGTACTCGCGTAACCATCTTGCAGTTAAGCCCATTATCTTCCAATTTTCTCACGAGAACATCATGGGATACCAGATCAAAGGCTGTTTGGAAGTCAAGATGTACAGTATCTACCACTTCTCTCTTATCTAGGTGGAGAGGTACCTGACTGTAAAAGGAGATGAGGTTGTAAGACGGGACCTGTCGACAAAGCCATGCTGGCTGTCATTCAGAATCCTATCTTCTGCAAGCCTATCACACATAGACTCCTTAATGAATTTTTCCAGGATTTTCCCTGGAATTGAAGTTAGGCTGGTGGGCCTATAGTTACCTGAGTCCTCCCTCCTCCCCTTCTTGAAGACGGGCACAACATTGGCCCTCTTCCAGTCCTTGGGGACCTCTCTGGAGCACCACGAGTTGTGAAAGAGTTTTGCCAGGGACTCCGCAATGATGCCAGCCAGCAGAAAGGCAGTCATTTCTGCCCTGCTCATTCTGTACTCTATTTGGCGTGACTTTCCCCATGACCCAGTGAAATCTCCAGGCCAAAGTATCGTTCAGGAGTTCAGCTTTTCTCCTGAGTGTCAGTAACCAGCTGTCCTGAGCTGTTGAGCAGTGGCCCCACACCCATTTGCTTTGGTTTTGTTCCCTATGTACCTAAAGAAGGACTTTCTGTTGCCCTTGATTCCTGTTGCTAATCCAAGTTCAGTCGCCGCCTTAGACTTTCTAATTTGTTCCCTACAAGTGCGGGCTGTCATTGTATAGTCCTCCTAGGGGACTGTCCCTAGCTTCCATCCTTTTACGCCTCTTCTTTCTAAGGAGGACCGTGATTTCCCTGCTTAGCCAGGAGGGCTTTCCAGCCCTTCTGCTACCCTTTCTCTGCACAGGAATGGACTTCTTTTGTGCTTCAAGGATCGTGTCCATAAGGAGTGACCCTTCATGCACACTGTTTTGCCTTTGGTCCCACAGCATTTGCCCTACTAGTGACCTGAGCTGGTTGAAATTTGCATTTTTGAAGTCCAAGACTTCAACCCTGCTATCAGATTTGTCTGCCTTGCAGCAGACAGTGAACATGATGGTTTCGTGGTCACTGTCGCCCAGGCTTCCTACTTATTTTTAAGTCAGTTACAAGGTCATCTCCTTTGGCCAGGACCCAGTCTAGAAGAGCGTTACCTCTGGATGGTCCGTACACCTCCTGAGCCAGGAAGAGCTTTCAGCACAGGTCAGGAAGGAAGACAACCAGTTTTACTTGGCCAACCATTCATCCCAGGAGATGTCTGGATAATTGAAGTCGCCCCTGATGACTTCAGTTTCTCCATTTCCTTGGTGCAGGAAGGAATGTGGTGCAGTTTTCACATGAAGCAACATTTCACCTTGGCTGTGTCTGCAGTTCAGTGGCTAGTAAAGGATTACCAAGTCTAAATTCTGCCCGGATATGCCGCCTTTAAGTGAAACTACATTATCTGATGGCGAAGTTTTGAGATTACAAAGAACCCTTTTTAAAGGGTTAAAGCTCCCTAGATGAATCTGGGATCGTTCTAAAGGATTTGCTTTTTTCAGGTTAGAACTGTTCTAACTTCTGCATTGATCCCAATGCGTCACGTGAGCATATGGGACCAGAAAAACGTCATGTTTAAACTCCAGCAGAGATGCAAGGGGGAAAATGATACTCGTCAAATAGGAAAAGGTTAGAATGAAGAAGGGTGATAAATGGAAAAGATAATTGCAAAATTTTAAGCAAGTACTTATAAATAGTAGGCAGACAGGGTTCTTTGGGTAAATCTAATATCTTTTATTAGGCCAACTCAAATGATGGAAAAAATTCTTCTTTGCAAGCTTTTGGGTACAATTACTCTTCATCAGGCTGAAGAAGCATCTGCAGTTGGTCTGTGCTCTTCCAGGATGGGATGAATAGTAAATTAGCCAGAATAATAGAGTTTAAAATGCCGTTAAAATGAATGCTAAAAGGAAGGAAGAAAAGGGATTCTGTCAGATAAACTAGATATACCGTATTTACTTGAATCCAAGACGGGTTTCCCCCCCCCACCATTTAATATTTGGTGAGGGAGCCCCTCATCTTTGATTTGAGTACATGGCTGGGGGGGACGGGGCAGGAGGCAGCTGCTGCGGCTCTGGCTCTGCCTCTGCCCACAGCTGCACTGATCCCCCCCACACTGCCTCTGCTTCCTCCAGCCTCCCTTTCCCTCCTGTCCCCTGTCCTCCTCATGCCTGCATCCTCTGCCCCTTTGCCTGCTTTACCCTCCAGCTGCTTAGCCTTATTCCGCTTAGGCCCCCACTGCAGTCCGGGGCACAGAGCATGGCCCCAGCCCAGTCCGGTGGCAGTGGCAATGGCAGCTTTTGCTCGGCCCCAGGGGTTTGAGGCTGCTGGGAGGGCAAGCGAGATGTGTAGGTGGTGGGGGGATAGGCGCAGGGGGCACCAGAGGCAGTAGGTGGGGCAAATAGTGGGGCAGGCAAGGGGCAAGCTGCTTGATCCTTCTGCCACTGTTTTCCCCAGTATATTTAAGATGACCCCCTAATAATTAGATTCTTTGAATGTAAAATTATAACACATTTATATGTTTTTCATGCATAGAATCTAATTATTGGGAGGATCATCTTAAATTCAGGGTCATCTTAGATTTGGGAAATATGGTAGTTAAGCTGTACTATGATCATGTCAAGCAGTTGCAAGAGATCAGGGCCCCGGTATACTAGTCACTGCAAACCAGTGGTAAAGGACCATTCCCCTTCTGAAGTTTACTATATCCAAAGCAAAGATAAAAGTTTTGGGTGGGGTGGGGTGGGATGGGAAGGGGAGAAGCGAGGCATATAGAGGTTAAGTGACTTATCCAGTGTTGCAGAGCAGTCAGAGTGGAGCATAGAGCCCGGGTCTGGAAAGCTCCATTCCTGTGCTTTGTACCTTGTGTTTTAATAGCTGGAACATTATGAAAACGGTCTGCTTCTGAGAACAAAACTCCTTTTTGTGGCCAGTAGTGTTACATCAGGTTGAAATGTTGCAGACTTTTTACGGCATTTGTTTCCCGTTTCGTGCTTTTGAGGAGTCGGAAACCTTTACCCCTTCACGATTGCGACAGGGCTGATGCCTTTGATGCGCGGTTAGCATTTCAGACTGCCGACGCAGCTCTTTTTGTTTGTGTATGCAACTAGATTACAAGAGTTGCAGGACTGAGAATTGCTTTATAGCCTTTGTCTTCTGAAATCACTAATTAGTGGGACGCTACAGAAGATGTGAAATAGGACCCTCCGTTAAGTGTGTTAATTTGCCCTTCTCTTTCAGTGGTTTCCTCGGATTCCTCGGCTCAGTCCGTCACTCTGTTCAGATTATTTAGCAACGTCTTCTGTGCTTGGCTCCTGCAGCTGTATCAACAGGCTGGAGTTGGAGGAGACTTTTAAAGCTGTTCCTCAGCATTTGTGGATGGGGTTTATAGGACTATAAAACCATAGCTTTTTGATGTGCTGAGTTTATTCACACTTCGTCCCTGTGTGAAGCCATGAAACATGCACTTACCAGCACCATCAAAATACCAAGGAAGGGAAAAGGCCAGATGCTCGTCATGTCCACGCTGCAAGGGGTCTCGCTCTGGCAGCCGTGCGTGTGAGATTTACGTTGGCAAACTCGTACTAATGGCAGTTGCTGATACCCAACGGGAAACCCTTTCAGAACGGTTCTGTTTAGAAACCTGCCTCGTGTCGAACAGTCATTGCGTTTTAGTATGCATGGCTTTTACATGACAATTGAGTATAATCTTTCTTCCCCGAGTTCACCTGCTCCTGCTGTTTGTTCCTGACCTGAATTCTGAAGATTTTCTGCATCGCTGCTTGTTTCTTGAATTGCTCTTTGTGGGCCGTTAAAACCACAAGATTGCATTGATTGAAATCCCTTCTCATAAGACTCCTCGCCCACCTCCTTGCTTTTTCATCTCTCCATACCTGTGCGTACTTTCAGGTAAATTCCTAGGAAACAAATCCTGGGCTAGATTATTTGCTAGGGCTCTTTTGCCTTACTAGAATAGCTGTAGCATATCAGTGAATATGGCTGCTTGTCTTTTTTTTTTTTTTCCACTTTAAATAAAATTATGGTTAGGGTGTAGTACCTTGACAAAAGGTTTTGTCCTGAGAGTCGTAGATGCCTCTCGTAGCCTGAGTAGCAAAAATTCAAGGTCCCAGCCCCCCTTCCCTCCGAAGGGTGTTTGTGCCCAAAAGCTTGCAAAGATCTTTTTTTCCAAGTATTTTAGTTGGTCTAATAAAAGATATCACATCTACCCAAAACACCTTGCCTGCCTAGGTCCTTAGACCAACACAGCTATACCCAACAGCCCCAGATCTCCCTTCTTTCATTCCTGTCAATAGATTTTAAGCGTCAACTGGAAGGGACCATTTCAGGTGTGGAAGGAAATTCTTTCTGTGGGCTCTTCACTTTTTGGATGCATTTGTGCATCTGCCACTTGTGATAGAAGGGTTTGTTATGTAATCACTTGAAGCTGGATTTAGGCCCATCAATTCATTTTACAGGGGGTCAGAAAACCATTTTAAAGGTAACATTTTCATTCGGCTGTCTTTCAGTAGCAGAGGGGAAAGAAACATACAGGTAATAAGGAAAAGAAAGTAACTGAAGATATTTAATTATGGTTTCCAGGGGTGGTATTAGGTCTGTAACAGGAACTGCCTCTTCTATATCCTTTCATATTAACTAGTCTTTTATGCACCCATTTTCTTGTTTCATCTTAATGATGTTAGCATCATGCTTTGAAGTGATTTACAATCCTTTAATCTTGCCAGGAAGGAAAGTAGGCATGTTCCCATTTTACAGGTGGGGAAACAAGATTCATGGCAAAAAAAGTTTGGAGGCATCTTTCTCTTCCCACTTTGTACTTTGGGTACTTGCTTTGGGACACCAAGAGCCTCGTTTTCCAGGCAACAACTGGAATTTTTAGCATCTTTTGCCTTCACTTGATGCATGTTTGCAGGCCTGGGCGTCATGCCTCAAACCAGATGCTTTTGGAAAGACTGGATACTTTAAAAAATATAGACATTAGTATTTTGCCTAACTTCACTGGAAGAATCGTGGTGGAAGCGTAGGTAAAAGTCCTGGTTCTTGTCCGTTGTGTTCACTCCTTGCTGCGTGTGACTGCATTGGCCAGCTGTCTGCTGAACTGATTGCACGGAGAAAATCATCAAGCGCATCGCCTGATGATTCCTGGGGTAATAATTATGTCAGTTTTTGTTTGAATCATCCAGTAGGTTTTCAATGGGTAGGAAAACCATTGGTTAATATATGTGCAACGGTGAGTTGAAATAAGCCTCGCAGAAGCAATGTTGAGAGGACACCTCTGTATGGGATAGTATGCCGTCAAGCTGTTAACTCATGTTTTAAATCAACCTGCATGCATCGTCTTAGCCACGTAACTCAGGCTTATTCTTTTGATCCAGACTGCATGCGTTTGGTTTGGTTTATGCTTGAGTTCTCAAACTTTTTACATAAGAGAGGAATGTATTTTCACCAAGAGTATCTTGTGGCCACTGTCTCTCACGTATGGCAGATCTCCCCTTCCATGTGCGATTGCCTAACATCCTTGTGCCAACAAGAGCAAGTGGTAGTACCAGGAAAACAGCTTTCCCCGTGTCACTGAGGTTTAGCATCTGCAGTGGGGAGCCAGCCCATATGACTACGTAGCTCTCTGCAGGCTACCAGCAAGCGTGTTGTGACCACCCCTTTTTGACATAGACCAGAGGTGAAGACACTGGGGCCTAACTACCCACATTTTTGCTATCGGAGCTCTGGCTTTTAGATAAAGCCATCACTGCTCTTTCCATTGGCATTTTGCTTTATACCCCATTTTGCTTTCAGCTTCTGATTGGTTGGTTAAATAGTTGGGTGGAAACTGGGAAATAAGATGTTAGCATGGGAGAAATCAGGCATAGTTACCAACTTAAAATTATCACCCTGGTTTCCCATTGCCTTATCGCTTAGACTCAAAGGTGTAATCACCTCCGCAGGTTGGAAAACTGCGGCGAATTAAGCCTGGTAAACTCCTGGGCCTTTGTCATTCAGAAATGATCGGGCCAGGATACAGCTGTCACTAAGTCGAGGGGAAACGTCTCTTTTTATACTGCGCGGAGATGTGCTCGCTGTCCTCTCGCTCCATTGCTCTGGCTGCTGCAGCAGAGCCGGCCCAAGCAGTTAAGTCTTGAGCCATCAAAACCAAGAGGTCTTTTTCTTTTCTTTCTTTTAAAGAAATGTTGAGTTCTTTTTATTGCCTCCTAGTTTCTGAGCCCCGAGAGTTCATGCTTTCAAATCAGTGGTCACAAGCATGAGTGCTAGAAACCGTCTTTGACTTTTTGTCACCTGGTTGCAGGCAGCAAATGCCAGAAGTGCAAGAGGTAGGATTACCGTTTCCTTAATCCCTGCTTGGGCTATTTCCTCCAAACTTTTCTTACCTTCTTGAAGTCATTGCCCCCTGAAA
>JAGPOW010001296.1:137487649-137497830 GCA_030014935.1 Caiman crocodilus
GGCCTTATCATTCTAGCAGGGTACCAGAGTCTTGCATGCCTCTTGATTGCAGATTATTTATGCTTGAACTGTGATGCATGAGAACTTTGGAAAATAAAGGTATATTAGTTCTTCACTTACTGATAAGATCGGGAAGGAAAAGCTGCAGACTAATGGAAGTGAATAAAGCAGCACTTGGGCTGGTTTGTACTTGACAGTGATTGGTATGACTGTAAGTTATTAAAGCACATATTCTGCTTGTTTGTGTTTAAAATTTTTCCATTGCTTTCCACACCCCTGTTTGGCAGTAACCCCCGCTCACCTAGAAGGCATGTAGGCATTATTAGAAAAAATGATTTTCTGTCACTTCTGACCCAAGATCTTTCAGAGAATGCTTTGAACGCATTTTGTACGCTTTTATTTGAAGAGTTGGCATTTCCCTTTCCCACCTGCAGACCCCCTCTCTTACCTTTTTGTGGCCAAGGTAGTCTGTATTTCATTTGCCAGCACTTCGAAAAGCAGTAACAACAGTTTACAGCAGAGGTGGGAAAAATGGCAGATCAGGATGGCAAGCAGACTCCATTTCCCGGCAGTCCCTGCCCATGTCACCGTGGCCAGGTCCCATAAGTGACGGGGCCCTAACAGCCAGAGGCCAGGGTTTCCAGGGAGACCAGCCCCAGCAGCACTGGCAAGGCATGTAGCTGGGCCGGGAGCTGCTCGGTGCTGGGGCTGGGGTCTTGCAGTGGTGACAGTGTGTGGTCTGGAGCCCACACACCCCGGGCAGGCGTGTGCAGGCAGTGGATCATGGCTCTGCCCTGGCTCCGGACCACACTGTCACTGCCACAAGATCCCAGCCCTGGCTGCTGAGCACCTCCCCACCCAGCTGTGTGCCCTGCCAGCGCTGCTGGGGCTGGTCTCCATGGAAACGCTGGCCTCCTGCTGTCATGGCCCTGCCACTGCTGAGGTCTCCATGGAAACTGGCTGCAGTGAAGTAGGCAGGGGCTACTACTATGAACAGGCCAAGACGCACGGTACGTTTGTGCTCCCAAGACAGGTGCACCTCTGTTGGTTAGGACATGTGAATCATGAGTCGTGGCTGAATCCCCAAGGACATACTCTACAGTGAGCGGGCCACTAGCAAGCATCAACGTGGATGGCCCAAATTCTGTTTTGTTGATGCCTGCAAGCAAAACCTTTGCAAGCTGCACATCGATTGCCAACACTGGGAATCTATTGCTTGAGGACACCGAGTGGAAAGCTGCTGTGAAGCAGGGCCTACGTTGCTTTTGGATGGAAAGGGTCAATGATGAGAGAGGAGAGGTGTCAGAGGCGAGCAAGACGAGATGGTACTTGAGATACTGGCACAAGCTCAACCGAGTTTGTATGTACAACTTACCAGAGGTCTGCTTGTTGCACATCAGACTCCTGCCACTCAAGAAGTGGTGGTGGTACCCAGTAACCCACCAAAGGAGCAATGTCCATGGTCTCTAAGGATCAGTGGCTGCTGATGAGTGAAGGAACAGCAGTTTATTAGCCTAGGCACCAAGAATTCTGCTTGCAGGAAGTCATTACCTGCTTGCTCCCTTTCTTTCCCTGGGGTCATGCTAGAAGTGCATCTCTTGCATTCATTCTTACTGCTTGTATCATGGGTGACTGGTGCCTCCTGGGTCTGGGGGGGCATCTGCAGAAACCGCCGGCAGCAAGGATAGGGCTGGCAAGCACCCGCAGAAGCGGCTGGTGGCACTGGCGGCAGAGATGGCCCTGTCAAGGGGGGCTCGTGCCCCTCCCCATGCCCTTTCTACCAGTTGCCTATGGCTTGTACTATATTAATGCCAAGATGATCCAGCCAAGACCAAGGACTTATTATGGTGGACACAAGAGAAGCCCTTGATGTTTTCTGTCCCGTTGATGTCTATGGACAGGACGTAGAATGTGCTGGGAAGAAGGCCAAGAGTGGAGGAATGAAAAAGGACACACATCGGAGGGGTGGTCAAGTTGGAAAAAAACCCAGTGCCCCTTCTCTGGTCCTTTGTTGTCTTTGTGCCTACCTATTTCTAGTCACTTTTTTACATGCAGTAGACACCTTGGGGCATTTACTCCCATGCCACGTTGTTCAGTGGAGCTGTTAACCTCCAGGGAACCTTCTTTTTCTTTTCCCCCCAATACCACGGGTTCTGCTGATGTCAGGGGAGCATTTTGTTTTCTTTCTATAATTTGCACATTCTCCTGCTTTTGAAGGCTGTACTCACTAGAAGAAGAAAAACAGTTTAAATAGAAGCATTTTATTCACTGAAGATAAATCGCTGTCACACATCAATAAATAGGTAACTCTTGTGGCTGCCAGTGTTATTAGATTGCGGAAGACAATAAATTCAGACTCCCTTGTGAGTCACAAGCGTCTTTAAAAAAAAAAAAAAAACAACTAAAAACCTCGTAAGTAATTATCTGAAATGGAGACAAGTTAATGCAGGTTTGCTATCTACTCATTTTTCCATCAATTCTAGTAATCCTTATCCATGGTTGGAATCCATTCTATATTTTATTTTTAGAAGTAATATATGTAGAAGTTAAATGTACCATAGCATAACTTAGCCTCAAAGTACCAGGTATCTGCAGTAGTAGTATTGAGCCATATTTGCATTTCAAGTACCATTGTGTGCCATTAAAGTTGGGCTTGGAAACTGAACTACAAGATGTCTTAGGATGAGCATACATAAGCTTCAAATGGTAGATAGCTTTCTAGAGGATGAAGGTGAATGAGCTTCTGTTGACAGCACGTGTGTTTTAAAGTAATATGATAGGCAACAAAGCTCTGTTTTATTTACCCTCCTTCCCCCAACAGCATGAGAACTTGTCACACGTTTGGCAAAAGAACTTGGTTGGGAAACTATGAACGTGCAGTGTGATGCAGCTGCACAAAAGGAAAATGTGGTTTTGGGATGCATCGTTAGAAACATCATGTGCTAGACACAGGAGGTGATAGTGCATCTCTCCTCGGCCGTGGTTAGAATATTGTATGCAGTTCTGGGGTCTACGTTTTTAAAACGTAATGTGGAGAAAAAAGGCAAGTCATGGGAGGAGTGGTTGAAGGAATTAGGCATGTCCAGTTTGCGGAAAAGTCGCTGAAGGGGTGACGAGACCGGAGTCTTCACATATTTGAAGGGCTGTTATAAGGAAGAGGGAAAATGCCTTTTCCCTCTTGCTGCAGGAAGTTGGACACAGACCAATGGCTTGAAGCTGCAGCAAAGTAGGTTTAGTTTGGATAGCCAGGAAAATGTCTTCGCTGTTCCAACAATGGAATAGATACCTATGGAAGTTGTGGACTTGCCGTGATGTTCAAGGAGAGGGTGGGCAAGCACTGGTCTGGGATCTAGGTGTAGCTATGCCTATGCTCTACTGTAGGTATTTCCCAGGCTTCTGGGCTTTGCTGGTTGCCACAAGGGGTTTGGGGGAATTTTCTCCCCTCTTACAGCTGCATGTGTTAAACAATTTTGTGGAGGGCGCTTGGGTTTCTTTTCCTCCACCTTCCTCAGAAGCATTGGGTGTTGGCTGCACCCGTGGGTAGATCAAGGACTTTGATGTGGGGGGTGCGGGCATTGTGGTGCATCATCACATTTAACCCGAGACATGTTTTTCTCCAGTTAGAGAGAAACTAGAAGCTTTATTAATAAGCTGGGGCCTAACATTATCTTAAATCTAAGAGAAAAGCAAAAGACAGATAACTCTAATAGGGTGTATGCTAATCTGCTAGATGATATACAAAGTTTAAACAACATGGTGAGCTAAGCAAAAAATGATCAAGATGGTCAAAATTGTTTAATTAATTCTGTAATCATTATAATTAAATGTATGTGTTGTTCAAATTAGTAAAACAAAATCTAGTCGTCTTGAGCATCTTGACAGTGCCTCTAGTACTGTCAGTTGTTTCTGTACCTGAGTTAACATTACTACACCCGCGTAAAGGTTTTTAGCTAAATGGGTTTTAGTGAAAGAGAAGAGATGCGTTACTAGGAATGGCTGACAGACAGCAAAATGCAGAAGAGAGGATAGTTTGAATAATGGAACATCAAAGTGATTAAAAGACCTTGGGGGTCTTTAAGAGGTGACTGGACAAGCACGTGGCTGTGGTCATATGACCCCAGCGCTCTTTCCTACCCAGAGCAGGGGGTTGGACTCGATCTACTGAGGCCTCTTCCGACTCTAACAACTATGCAAATGGAGAGGGTCGTTAACACCTATGGAATGAAGAGAGAATAGCAGGAACCAGGTGGATTATAATGAATCGTGGTATCAGTGGACTCCCTTGCTCTTCCCAGGCAGTTGGTTTTCAGGGTGGGCAGAGTAGGAATCAAAGTGAGGTGCAGCTGCACCATTCAACCCCCCTACATCTGCCCCTGGCTGCAGCCAAGGCTGGGAACTTTGCCTGGGGTGTGCCGGTGCTCTTGCTGTAACTTAAACCCAGAGGAGCCTGGCTAGATGGTCTTGACCCTCTGTTCAGGGTTGGACCAATTGCCATAATTGGCGCCAGGAAAGAATTGTACTCTTCAGTCTGATTGGGATGGACTGCAAGGGTTTTTGCCTTCCTCTGTAGTGGGGTGCGAGTCTTGAAGGGGGAACTCTTGCGCATATATTGACAACCTTTATAGCAGCAGGATCCTTGGCCACCATAGTTCCTTGCTTTTACATATGACAGGTTAGGGTGTTATGTCTTGTGCTGTGTCAGGGTTGACTGTATGGTTTGGCTAAGAGGGTAGACGGTGGATTTGTATGGGATGGTTTGGATAGGGATGATCCTGCCTCTGGCAGGGGGTTGAACTAGATGACCTCTGGAGGTCTCATCCAGCCCTTCTTTATCACCATCCCCTGGGCTTCTGCATATCAAACACCTGTAAGTGGGATGGATGCTGCTGTCCTCTTGCTTGTGCCTTGTACCACTAGGAGGTCTGGGTGGGGTTTGAGAGGAGCATGCTTGAGTTCTTGCATTAAGAAAACTGACTCTGCCTGAAGTTGATGTACATGGAGAATGGCATCACCTGCAAATACCTGCGTTTGAGGACTTGCAGCACGGTTTGTAAACCAGCTCCCGGGTTTCTTCTCCTCGATCTGGGTTCCTCCCAGCACACCATTTGCATTTTTAGCCTTTTGCGGACAGGAGGAAGAAAAAGGGGAATCCACCCCATGGATGGATCCCTCCTCGCCTTTACATATTCATTCCTCCCAATGTGTCCGTTTAAAGAACAGAGCAGGAAATCTCTTCAAGGTCACAAACCTCCTTGAATCAAGTGATAGTGTGTTTTTTCCCACCCCGAAGTCCCATTACCAGGTCTCTAGTATCATTAGATGCAAGCACTACTGTTTAGCTTCATTTGATAAGCTGATGAAAGGGGGAGGAAAAGGCTCCCTGATGCAGAAAGACATTCAAGCATCTCCTGTAATGGAGCATGTTCAGAAACATTATAATCCGCTTAGCGTTGGCTTTTGGGTGGCCCACCGCTGCACCTTTCATAGAACAGCATAAAAGACGGAAGGAGTGGAGAGCCTGAAGGGCACTTTTGCAAGGAAGAAACATCTAGTGCACGAGAGCTTTGAGCAGTTTCCAACTTAGGTTATTTTTCCCCCAAGTCTGAAAATGCGAATCTTCTCCTTGCCATGAGCTCCCCCCTCTGGCATCAGCGTCTTATTTATACGTCCTTTAGACAAGCAACCTTGAAGTCTCACAAACCCAGGAATTAGCTTGGAGGCCCCACTTAGTAAAGGTGTGGGGGCTCCTCGTTCCCTCTGTGTGAACTCTGCAAAAAGTAGTACGGCGTAGGTTTTCTGCAGTGACCCTGAGCATCTGCTCGGTAATAATAGGGGGGGATTACAAAACCCGGCACACCAGGACTTTGACCCCTTCAAAGAGATCAGTGCTCTTTTAGGCAAGCCCTGAAATGGTGCTGTTAGTGTGGAGGGTGAACGTGCCCTCTCACCAGCCTCTCGAAGTTGCTAACTTTGTCCTTATCAACGGCAGAATCACGCCTGCCGTCCTGTAACTAAAGCTCTAGTTAGCCCCTCTTTCCCACGCGACTTTGCATGGCTGTTTTCTCCCAGCTCTCTTTGTTCAGCAGGGGTTTTGCCTTTAGGCCAATATTTTATATCCCGATGTGCTCTGATCTTTCAGGTTAGGCAAGTACGAGCACAATTACCAGCCTTTATCTGCTACATTGGGGAAAATGCGGCTTTTCCTGTGTATAGCGCTTGTTAAATAGACCTGTTTTGGCACTTTGTCTTACTATCACACGACCATTTGTGCTTTGAAAAGAGCACAAGCCCCCATTTTTTGTCCGTGCAATTCTGGCGAGCGTAACTAGGTGGTATGTGTAAACTTTCTCTGCCTCGTTTTTTAATGGGCCTTCCAGCCTGGTCTCTGAAGTCTCTCTAGCAGCCTTTGTCAGTGATGAAGTAACAACAAATGATTTTGTATTTTTTTTTAATCTTTAAGAAACAGCGAGTTGTTCCATCTCCCCCCTGCCCTCCATCTTCTTGATCCTGCTTTCTGACTTTACTCCTTTCTTTATAGCAGGGTCCTTTAGTGTATGTATAGCCATTTATGTCCAGGAAATGGCTAGAACAGCATTTTCCTCTAGTCCTGCTGTGTCGTGGTTACTAGAAGGATGGGCAGGTATGTGATTTAAAAGGGGATAGAGAAGTTAGGATTGATTTAGGTTTGTTCCCATTTTGATCGCCCTTTGCCCTTCCTTACATTTGCTTCATACAGGTTGCTTTTGCTTTATTCTTGCGTGGAAAATTTGATAGATAGTACAGACTGGGGTCTGGGTCTTCTATCATTAGCATCTACCACGTGTGGGTGCTGTAAATGATACTAAATAATATCTGTAATAATATTTTAGTTGTTTTACACATTTAGTCTGCCATTTGCAGCATGGTTATGGTGGGCTGACAGCTCCCAGAGTGCAAAGGACTCTCTATAAGGATCTCTCCATATTGGATTAGGGCGTGCATGAAAAATACCACTCCTCGTTTATGTGCCTTATTGCTTTACCTTGTATAAATTAATTCGGACTTTTTAAAATCCCAGTTTTGGACACAATTAATAGTGATACTGCAGTACCGTGGCACAACTTCATGTCTCTGGTTACATACATTTCAGCTTTTAGTCTTTCTCGGGGGAGAGGTTGAGTCCTCGCTAGTTCTTGCCATATGAATATACTGTTAGAGCGATGTGGCACATTTTACATCCAACAGCTATTATGGTCTGCTATATAACTAACTTCTCAGGTAGCCGAGATCTTTTGATTTTTGGCGTTCTCCTCAGTCTCCACCCAGTAATCATTACTTCCTGCAGTTACGATGCCTTGTGAAATGGCCTTCGAGGTGGGACTTGAATTCTTGGGGAGCTCGGACGCATCTTACAACTTAATATGCAGGTATCGTGTAGTTTTGATTGCGAGTCCCCCTAGTGTCTTCCTCTCGCTCCTACACACCTTGATAATTAACTGATAACACGGATAATACAAGCCTTGAAATGAGTTCAGCAGCTAGGATGAGAAACCCTAGTTCATTTGCATTGGTGCCTCCTGACTTCAGGTATGCCAGGGTTTGGCTTGTAAAATTGTGCCCTCTGAGTTGGGTCATATGTTTGCTTAACGAAGATATTTTAATAAATGCATAGATCATCAGCAGTGCCGAACGAACTGAAAGGTCATAGACTGGACTCCCCAAATAGTCGATGTCATTCCTAAGGTTAAGGTTCAAAGGCAGAGGAAGGGGGTATAACGTACGTGTAGCTTGCCTCCGTGCTGCCCGTAGTGGCCCTCTTCTGTGGTGTAACGTAAGGATTTCCAGCTGCTACTCCAGTACCATTCAGACATACTAAATTCACCCCCAAGAGAAGTTTTTATGCTTTTGACTCTGATGGTAATTGATGAGCTTTACCCTTGGGGAGCATAAATCCTTGCGAATCAGATTTACGAGGGCCCTCATGTTTATTCGTCAACATGCCACACTCGTTATGGGGATAAAGTGAATTTACAGGGAACAGACTGGTATGATGAAAAACGTCTTGTCATATTACTTCTGCACTGGACCATCAGTGCCACTCGAGGGGTGTAAAACACTCCTCCGTGACACTTCGGGGCAGGTCGCTTGGAAGGAGGCAGATGAGTCTTAGAAGAAACCCAAAGGTTTTGGGGATGTGCAGGTGTTTCCCCGGAGAAGACTCCCAAGGCATTCTGGTTTTTCCTTGCTTGCTGTAGGGATATTGCACATTTTTTTTTTTTTTTTTGTCAAGTGCCTGATTAAATTTGACATTTGAAAACAGAACTTCATGCAGAAATAAGTACTGTACTTCTGAGTATTTAATTAAGATGTTTAGTTCCTGTCAAGTCTGGTGGTTTCTCTTTCCTGTTTAAGGGCATTACGTTTTCAACTTCTGAAATTTCAGAAACCTGTACTTAACCTTTAATCGTCATTCCATTTACATAGAAATCTGATTAACAACTTTTAAAGTTCAGGAGCTGCGAGTAAATGCAATTAAACCCCTTTTGGAGTCTGCTATTAAGAGCTGGCATTTAATGAAGACGGAGGGCATACTACTGTTACCATCTCTGCTATAGCAGGATGTCTCGAGCAATTAGTTGCAAGCATGAAATACATGAAGTGTACGGTATTACCCAGGAGTTAGCATAGGTGGTATTTAAACAGCATGCTATCTCCTTCCTGTGTCTGCTGCTGTATGGCATGCGCCAGGTTCCTAGCTCTTGGATCAAGCCAGAGCCCTGGATAGTTTGCTTTGTGTCATAGCCGTGCATGTCTGCTTTGTTCCAAGCCCTCTCTGAAAAATGTCTGCCTGGCAGGTCTCAAAGCACGACCGAACAGCTCAGCTTCCTTGGGGTATTCAGAAATGTATGAATTGGCTTGAGTGAGAAGCATTTCAGATGATACATATGTATTTTTTTTACTTTGATAAATGTTGCTGGGCTTGTTCAGTTTAGGGAAACTTGACTGAGTTCCTTTTTTTGGGCTCGGCCATTATTATCAGCAATATTCATTCAGTTATGCCTGTAGAGCAGAATTCTGCACCCAGTTGTCTGTCCGGACCTGTCTCGTGCCCATTTATCCTTTCTTCTACTGCCCAAGCATTGAGGGAGGGTATCCAATCAACATGAAAGGCAGCCTGTTTAAAATGGATTTCAACAACCTCTTATGCAACCATTCACTACCATGTGGTTTTAGCCTCATCATTTTAAAATTATTGCTTTTTGGACTCATTTGGCTGGTAATCTGCACTCCTACTGTATATATGGTAATAGCAACCTGTAGGTTACACAAATCAGCAGCAGCAACAGCAGAGACCAAGCGTAAGGACATCGGTGGTTGAATTGAACTTAGCTATAAAGCTATCAGAATAATTATAGTTAAGGTATTAGCTAGATGCCAATTATACTTACTTGGCACAAAAAAAACCCACCAAAGGCAAAACTGATAAATCGGTTCTTCCCATTCTCAGTACTAACAGCAAGGGGCAAATTTTAAAAGCATTGCACTGTTCTTTAGTGCTGTGTTTCTCATTGACTTCCAGTGAAGTCAGGCAGCTGAAACCTCCTGCATAGCTTCTGAAAAAATGCCCTGGAAAGCTTTGCTTGCATTTCCAGAAAACAAATGCCCCAAAAGGATTTCCTACCTGGCCTTTATTTTGTGTTGATGTTAAGCTCCTTACACTGACCACAAAAGTGGGATAATATCTGCTAGTATAATGTATGTTCAAAGAACAGCTGACGTGCCTGGAGAAAATTCAACGTATTCCATTTGATTTCTGTCCTGATTTCCCTCCTGTTCAACTACCGGCAGTTTAAAGACATTTTCTATCAATCTTTTTTTAATTTTCTGTGAAGGGACATTGCTGCTGGGGAGAGGGAGAAAGATGGGATTGGAGTGGGAGGAAGAGAGGTGGAAGATATGTGCACACTTGTTTCTTCTTTCCAGCAGGGAGAACAAAATTTCAGCATGAGCGACTGGTGCCTCCCGAGTCTGGGGGGGCACCAGTGGGGCCCGACCAAGGGGGGGTCCCCCAGCAGCCGGCCACCAAGCGCGCTGGCGGCACAGCAGCGGCAAAAGTGCCGACATGCCTCTGGCAGAGCTCATTTCGGGGGGGCACTAGCACTGTCTATGCCCCACTACCGGCTGGAGCACTCGCTGTCGGG
>JAGPOW010001296.1:137529921-137553143 GCA_030014935.1 Caiman crocodilus
GCGTGTGTGGCTCCTGGGGCAAAGGCAGCAGGGTGGAGAGCCCTGAGCCCGCAGCAGGCAGCCCGCCTCCGCCCTCGGCCAGCTCGGCTTTGCTCCGGTTAGAAGTTCCCCACGCTTAAAAATGGTGGCGGCAGCAGCGGCACTTGAACTAAACCTTATTCGACACGCTTTAGTTCAGGCATCCCTGCCGCCGTTTTTAAGTGCCTGGACGTGGCTCCACCCACTCCCTGTCCTGGCCCTGGGGTGCCATTCACTGGTCTGGCTGGGCAGTGACCCCTGTCCACTCCCTCCCTTGCACTGGGGGCCTCGATCTACCCCCTCCCCTTCCCCTCCACAGACTTACCTGTAGGGCACTGCCCTCCACGCTGCCTGACTGCACTCCTGTACGTGGGCTCGGTAGTGGGCGATATGCCTTGTTAATAATCAGCTATCAGTATCGACCAAGGCAGTATTTATTGGTGCACCCCTAGTTTGCACCTTCATCTGAGGATTTCTAAGTGCTTTAGTTTTCTCACTGTTCATAGGTAGTAGCTTAATGTAAAAGGTAAGTAAGGGTCTGTACTGGAACACTAGAAGGTATCCATCTCGGATGAGGTGTAGCAAATATATGGATGGCATTGCTTTGCTCTACTTGAACATCAGGTTAGGTTATGAACGATCGAATGCTCTTTTTTTTTTTTTTTCCCCGTTGAAATTACACTGGGAACGTAGGGATGCTGAACACAATCATTCAAGTTGAAATTCAACTGGGACATGATAGCTGGTAATCCTGCAGTCCAGGGTTCAGGACTCCTAATTTACATCCCTTGCTAAAGCATTCAGGTTCTTCCCAGAGCCGCATCTAACTTACTGCTTTACTTTGAATATTTGCAGTCACTGTGCTAGCACAAAATATCCGTTTGAATCCACCTTGGGGAAATAACTTGTGCGCTGAGTAACTTCGTGCTTCTGTGTCCTGTGCTCTTTCCTCCCTTTGCTTTTTTTTTTTAGTTTCAGATAACTTTGAATGCTGTTCTATATTAAAAGTAAAAGATGCAATCCAGAGTTTCTGTTGCCAGGGCCCAAAACCCTTGTAAGGTCAAGAACTTTCTCCCCTTTCCCCAGTTATTTAGGAAAGCACTGGGAGGACACTGCTGTTTGGTACAGCTTTTTACTTCCTTAATACACTGAAGGTTACCAGTTTCCAAGTTGCCTGTTTCAAATTTCTCGGACTGAACAAGTATCACTGAGCATTGTTTTTGTTTTTTTATTTCCTGGCTTTCTCTGCAAAGCCTATCTAGATAGATTAGCCTCAAAAGCATTTCATAAAATCCGATCTAACATAATTTGCTCAATACAGAAAGACAAGTATTTTGCAGACCAGCAGGGCCACTTGGAATAAATATAAGGTCGTAGCCAGGATGATAGCATTTGATTTTTAGAGGAAAATAGATTTACATTGCCACACTTTGCTAGGTACCATTTGATTAGAAAAATATATATCGTTTTTAAATCAAAATAGTCTCTAGCAAAATACCTCCTCTACTCTACTCTGCTCTACTGTGTAGTATACTGTATAGCATACTAACAAAATTGTCTTATGGGTTAGCCATATGCTTACAAAGAGAATTATTTGATGGAAATAACAGGAGCGTTGGATAACGCAGGCAGGTCCGCTATGACTTTGGCCACAGGCTCGCAGTTGTGATCTACAACACTGTGTAGGCCTCGTCTCGGACGAGACTAGTAGTTTTAGTTGTAGCTTTGGAGTCAGCAGAACTTCTCTGCTTGCCGAGGCCTGGTGTTGGTATTTTCAGAGAAGCAACTTTTTCTGCCCAAGTGGGCTGAGCAGATCCTGGAGAGCCTTGCTAACTGAGTATAAAGCTACTTTCAGCTTTGGGATAACCAAGAACATTAACCTAGTTGATACCGATTAGGACTCATTCCTACCCAGTGTCTTTCCTGTGAACAAAGTGAAAAGGGCAGGCAGTCTTAGTTTGGGTCTTAGCAATGAGTTGCTTCTATCACAAAAAACAGCATTCCCCCTGCTGTTGGGTGGAAGGAGCAATAGCCAAAACCAGTCTGAAATTGTTTGTAGTACAGGAGTTGGATAAGACCGGCTCTTCCCACAGCAGCTTTTCCTTACTCGGAGGAATCCTGGACACCCAGAGGTCTGCCAGCATCGCCGCCAAAAGGTCAGGGATAGCTTTGGCGAAGGAGATGATTTGCTTTTGGTCCTTTTTGTAGCACATGGTAGATGCCTCCAGGATGAGACACTCCAAAAGAGGACTTGAACAGTACTGTGAATGGAGCTTGCCAGAAGGCCGAGCGTTGAGGAAGCTGCCATTTTATTTCTTTGCATTGTACCTGTCTGTTGGATTGCGAGAGGAGTTTAATCACCGTTTTGCTAGCGTTGAGTTCATTTTTAAAAATGAACCATTGTCTCCCGAATATAACTTAAAAATGCATCAGTAGCAGCTGTGTTAGCATTTGGACTTTCTCTCTGCTGTGACGGATGTGTTTTTGCGCTGGAGTGCTTGATCTGATAATGTCGGAACGAAACTCTGCAGTGACAGAGTGGCAAGCGGCTGGAGGGAGCCCTGCTTTCAGCTAGGGTTAAAGCCATCTAGGTGAGCATGAATTAACATTTCCCTTGTCTTGTAAAGGTTACCCTTTAATTGAGATTCAGCACATTCAGTCCAAAACCTGGGTTCTAGGAGACCTCTGTTCGCAGCGAGGGCACAAATTGGCAGCATAATCTCATCAGAGGTTTAGGTTATATGGTAATAAATCATTGAACTCAAAGCTGAGGGAACTGCTACAGAGCACAAAGCAAGACAGATGCTTGAAAGAGTTGCATGGTTTGTTGTCTGAATTATTAATTCAACGACTTGCAGGTATTCAGGATTCTTCTTAAGAAGGAAAAAAATTGTGAGGAAAGTAAAAACTATGTGGTTACAGTTTTTAAAAAACCTGAGACTTGTTTTTAACTACCATTCATTCTGCCCAGCATGCAGATTTTGGAATAAAATATACATGTACTCATTTTCTGTATGCATATAACATTTGGGAATTTACATTTCATCTTCATTTTCTGCAACAGCTATTTTTAATATACGTTCTGTCATAACATGCATCTCTGTACAGCGTGGTATGCTAAGGAAGTTATTGCCGTCTCTGCTATTATGAGATATAAGCAAGAAAATGCCGTCTACAGTCCTACGATGATACAACGTGTAAAATTCCCAAAAGTACTTAAGTGACTTTGGTACCTAAATTTCACTAAGAACTACTGTTCACGGGGTCAGGCCAGAGGTCCACCTAGTTGTGCGTCTCTGTGGCCCGTGGGGAAGTTGAAGGGCATGTCCAGAACCGCTCGCCCCCTGCTTCTTTCCCACTGTAGTTTTCAGTACTCAGAAGTAGAAGAAGTTCAGATTTTGAGACTGCCTCCATGCCTACCACGTTCAGTCCTTGCTGACGGACCTTTCCTTCAAGAATTGGTCCAATTCTCTTTTGAAGTGGGGTAGGCTGCCAGCCTCCACAACATCTTGCAGCAATGGATTCCACAATTTAATGTCACGTTGTGTGACAAAGAACTTCCTCTGGCCGTGAGCACATACCCGTGTCCTTGAATGGCTAGACTGCAGCACTGCGGACCCAAAGACTATCCCGGATTGCAAGCTGAATGCGAGTCTATGGCATAATATTGCTGTAAAAAACACCCTTGAAGCACGCCAGACGGTACTAACAGGAGTGTTGTATAAGTGGCACAGGAGGTGTTTCTTCGACTCTCTTCAGCCATGGTGAGGTCTCGCCTGGTGTTTTGTGTCCAGCTTGGGCCCTGCACTTTGAGAGGCATGGAGAAATTGGAAAGAGCTCAAAGGAGCACAACATGGCATGTGAGGAAAGGTTGGAAGAACTGGGACTGTTTAGTCTGGAGAAGAGAACACAAGGAGTATTTGATCATCATCTCCAAATGCAAAAAAAGGAGGATGGTGATCAAGTGCCCTCTCTATCCACTGGGGTTAGGGTAAAAAGTAATGGGCTTGTATTGCAACAAAGGAGATTTGAGGTTGGATGCTGGGGACAATTTCCCAAGGACTGGTGAGCACTGGAACAGGTTACATAGAGGGGGTCCTAGACTCTGTCGTTGGAAATTTAAGTGCAGCGTAAAACAACACTTAACTAGGGTGGTTAAGATAGAGGTGTTTCTGTTTTGTGCTGGCATTTGGGCTGGTCGACCTTCTAGGGTCCCTTCCCAACCCCCATTTTTATGGTGGTCTGACTTCAGCTGTGAAGCGTCTTTGGGAAAATATTGCCCAGACTCTCCCAACTGCAGTGCTTTAGAGTAGTCTATCCACTGAACTTTTAAGTCAAATAGAAATGAATAAATATGATCTAGATGAAAGACACATCAGAGGACATGATTTCAGTATCAGCAGCAAACCGAATGTGTAGAGGGGCAAAAGTATGTGGGCACTAAGTAAGAGGAGGTAGAAAAAAGAGGGAGAGAAGATCATTAAGGAATTGTAACACTCTCTTGGAGAGGTTTTAAAACCCAGAGATCAAGTTTTTATTTGCATCTTGCAAGAACTGGCGTATGATCCATAGAGGGGTTGTAAGTTGTAGGAGAGGCGTATGTGTGTGTAAACACGCACGTGTGAGCTTGCATATTGAGAACATGGGTCGGTGCAGCTTGTACATGTTGGTGTGCAGAAATTGAGACTCAAAAATTGCCCCCCATTTTCAGTCGCGACATCCACTTAATGTTGTTCTTGCTGCTTCTCGATTTGGCCTAAAGGCATCTTTTAATACTAAATTCAGAGCCGTATCAATTCGGGTAACAGTGGCCAGCGAGTTTCAAACAAATAACTTGCTAGCCCATCTTGTGTTTTGCGAGCATGGCATGGACATGACACTGTCCTTCCATTCTTCCTGCCCGTGTTATTCTCTAGTCTAGGTGCAGTCAGTCAAAAAGCCCAAGGCTAAACCTAGTCGATCTTTGCCGGGTAGTCTAAACTGTGTAGATTGAACTGATAAGCCAGTGAACAGACATTTGCTTTTCATTCCAGAAATGCAGCCGTGTGCCTGCGGTGGCCCAGGGGGTGGGGGCATTGGAGCACGCCTCCTTGCTTGGCTTGGCTAGCCTGCCCACTCTGCGAGGGGGGGTTGTGGGGAGGATGCTGGGGGAGCGTGGGTTAACTTGAATCTGGAGCGGATCTGGGACAGAAGTGCAATAAATCGATTTAACTGAAATCAGTTAAGTCTGATACTGCATCCATCCAGGCTTATCTTAAGCTGCTTTTGGTCATTTTGGAAGTGGTTTATGTGCACTGAACTTTTGTTGCGTTACAGATTCGAGCTGGTTTCCTTTACGTGTAAATTCGGTCCCTAGCCCAAGTGACTGAGATGGCAACATCTCTTGGCTTCAGCAGGGGTTTTAAACTGGTTTAACTCCCCTGATAACGCACGAATCAACAGGAGAGGAGGTTGAAAGCAGAGGTATAGCGAGCTCACTGGGTGGCAGGGGAAAGGCAGTACACGGACCACTGTAGATGCAGGGTGGGGTGGAAACGTAACGACCAGGCTCTCTGCAAAGTGAAGGTGGCTAATTCTGCTGCCGTGACTGTAGCAGCATTGCCTTGTGGTGACTTCTCCCTGGGAGCCGCTCTTTTAACTTGGTCCTCTCCTCAGATTGCCCAAGTATGCTGTTGGGTGCAGGGAGCCAAGGCTTGATGATGGGATGTAAGCGCTGTTTTGCTCATGCTGCTCACCCCCTTCCTGCCGCCTCTCCCCCAGACACACTGCTGGATGCGGGGCAGTTCCTGTGTCTGGACAGGGGCAGGGGCAGTGCACGGCTTTCCCTGCCACGGTGGGGACAGACGGGGAGGGATTCTGGCACCCGTCACAGTTGGCAAAAGGAGCTGGTGCCGCACTTGTCCTGTCCTAGTTTTATGCTACTGGATGAAAGAATGGCACAGTATGGCATAGTGTGATTTACTTCTAGCTCCATGCTAGAAGAAAGCCCTATTGAACTAGAGCTTTGTATGACTGGGGCTTTTATTGAAAAACTAATCTGCCTGGGGCTTCATCAGCTCTCACCGTCTTTCTTTGGACTTTGACTTGGGTTTTTAATTGGACGCACTTGTTCCGAAGTGGATGGGCTTACTTTAAGATAAGTCCTTTGAATATTGTTATGGGAATGCCAACACTTGGGGGAAGTGAGGTGGATTTGGCCGCCTTGGGGAGTGATTGGGTACGAGGACTAGCAAGGTAAGTTTCTGCTTGCATTTAACATCAAGGAACCATTTCTAGGCAGAAGGGTTTCTGCCAACATGATTCCAGCTGGTGTCAACTGAGATGGTTTATTTTAGTGTACAGTATAACCACACTTGGACCTGAGTTGAGGCCAAGAGACTCAACATTTCGGCTGCCAAGGAGTGTCCATCACTGCCAACTTGGAGTGTCCTGAATGGCGAGCTGGTGTCTGTCACGGCCTCAGCAAACCTCAGCTGGTCATCATCACTGGGCTGTTTTGTTCAGGTCGTAGCCTACTTGACCTTGGTGATCTGAAGCTTCCTGCGGTTTTAGGCTTGGGCAGTGCTGACTGTTTCTGCGGCATACTTCAGGGGTCCAGGTGATTTGTTAACCTTGCATAGCAATGGACCTTGCAGGTCCGCTCTTCTTGTGCTTTAGTACCATTGCTGACTCTTCATGCCAGGAAGATTTTCCAGTAGCTTCAGTGTAGTCTTCCCAGATTTCCAACCTTGTGAGTCCTCTGGTTTTACATATCTTTCCTTTTAGGGGCAAGGGGGTGGAAGGGACTAGGAGATCAGTCCAGCCCTCTACTCAAGGCAGGATAGTTGCTGGTCAAACCAAGCCAGCCAAGTGTCCGTCTAAATGTTCCAAGGATGAAGCCGATAGCTGCCCCTATTTGTGAAGTCTGAAGGTAAAGGAGGTTGTAAATCACCCCCCTCTGCATCATCCCCAACTAGGTTGCTTTCTGCATTTTGAAAGAGATCTATGGTTTCCCTGGACTTCCTTTTAAAATCCTTTTACTGCCTTTTATGTCCCTCACCAGCTTCATCTCAAACTGGTCCTGAGCCTTCCTAATAGCTTCTCTGCATGCCTGTGTGATACTCTTTTAGTCTCTTCCCTAGGACTGTGATCAAGTTTTCACTTTTTGTAGCATTCCTTTTTTTGAGTTTCAGCTCACTGAAGAGATGGCTGTCTAGTCAGGTGGGTGGTCTTTTGCATTTGCCCTTCTTTTCTTGCACCAGGGTAGCTTTCTCCTGCTCTCTGAAAAGGGCCGCTGTAAAGTACGGCCAACACTCCTGGACTCCTCCTCCCCTCAGGCTGGCTTCCCAGGGGATCCTACCCATCAGTCTGCTTTTCTAAAGTCCAGGATCTGTCCTCCTTCCTTTCTCCTCTGGGCTCCTGAGCTCTATCATTTTGTGGTCCTTGTCACCCAAGTTGCCTTCCAGCTTCTCATTCTCAACCAATTGCTTCCTGTTTGTGCGCAGCAAGTTGAGAAGAGCTTCTCCCCTACGTGCCCTCTGTATTGTCCGTATCAAAAATCTACTCCCAACACATCCCTAGAATTTGCTGGACTGCATGTGCATCGCTGTGTTTTCGTCCCAACACAGATCCTGGTGACCAAAGTCCCCCATGAGTATCAGGTCCTGTGATTTATGAAGCGTCCGTCAGTTGTTTGAAGGAGGCCTTGTTCACTTCCTTCTCCTGGTTTGGTGGCCTATAGCAAACTGCTGCCATGGCATCCCCCTTGCTGTGCTCCTTCATCTGATTGTCTACCCCTGGAATTCACTTTCCCCTGGATGGTTGCCATCTTTTTTTCCCAAAATGTGCCATATGGATGAGCAAGCATCCAAGTGGGATGACTCTGTCATTAGCCCAGTGCCAAGTGCAGAACTTTCTCTTGCCATCTCCGGTTGCTGTTATCTCATTATGGAGGTGAGAGACCGCAGCCAAGTCCCACGTTCAGAGCGGAGCTGTCATTTGACGCTTATTCAAAGACTCTCCAGCGTCGAATGTCATTCTGAAGCTGTGAGTTGAGTCCCAAAATTACTGCATGAGTCCCTTTACCAGGCTTACCTTGAGCCCCCCAGTTCCTTTGTCTGCTGAGAAACTTGTCCTGAGCCAATATGGATTTACAGCTGTGAGAACTGATGGGCACCTTTAAATCAGCTTGTGACACTTTGCTTCAAGTTATTTTGGGGGGGAGAGGACCCCGCTAATTGTCTTTCCCCTAAGTAATGGGTACATTTGAAGTACTTTCTTGAAGACCTTGTTAGTGTTTTCAGATTTCAAACTAATTACATGGCAGCCTAATAATAAAGACTTGATGCTTTGCAGCAGTATTTCGTTTTAAACTATATAAAAAATATTGTAAGCGATTAGGAGTTTGGATTGCTTCCCATACTCCTCTCCGGGAGTTTTAATTGCACTGGATGTGGAGTTGTGTTTGAGTTAATTGTCATTAGCAGCCGCCGGATGAAGTCCCCTGTGTAAGCCTGTGTATTCATTGCACCTCAGCGGCTCTCGAGATATATGAACACATGTAACAAATGGCACTTTCTTTGTGTATTTAATGAATATCTAGGTGCTTTCAACTGGCTGTGTGTCTATATTTCTTTTATAATGGGAGATGTACATGAGAGAACTGTAATTTAGATGCTAATTGATGTATAGTGGACTTGTTGCCTTCTCCGCGGCTGGATGAGAGATGCCCATTTGAAATGACCCTAGGTTAAGCAGGCAATAAGTAGCCCATGACCAGGTGTGTGCTTCTGGGGTATGTGTATGCCTGGGTTGGGTTACCTTTCACGTGGAATAAGACCTTGTGCTTTTTTAACCATCAGGGAGGCATGACTTAACGTTGTTTTTTATTGTTTAAGTTTAGACAGCAGCTCCAGAAATTAGCAGCGCTAAAGTAATATGGGCACAGAGAGGACGTGATGTCAGGCATGTTGTGTGTCTGCGTAAGACGAGAGGAGCTGGAGCAGTTTTGAAAACGGCTCTTCAGTATCCAAAAAAGGACCTTTTTGAGGCACCTCTGACTATTTTGGGCTGCACTGTCTTTAGATTGTAGATAGCCAATCAATTTCTTAATATGGTACTGGAGGAGTTGTAAAATAAATTCATGCTTTGCATGAACGTAGCGTTTTTAAATCCATAGCACGCGGTGAAGTTGGCCGAGTGTTTGTTGTCCTTGTGGCAACTGATTGGGGAAACTGAGGCAAGAAAGCAGTATGTGATGATCGCGCAATAGTGTTTAAATGGCAGAGTTCATGAATTCCCAGTCTGGGAGCCTTGTGCTGGATGCACACTTTTCTATTATGCTGATAATTAACCTTTACTTGCCCTTCTCCTCCTGTAACCATTAGGTACCTGCATGCAGAGGTGATTCAGAAAGTTAGTTAAAAATGTAGTGATCACAGCTGAGCTGGTAATGAAGTGCTTAGAAATTTTACAGGGACCATTACTGGGCTAGGCTAGCAAACTCCAGTTTTCCCTGTTTTAGGGGGGGTTGGTTGTTTTTTTTTGACATTCCTGTATTCTAAATTTCAGTTCCCGTGCTCCATATTTTGAGTATGTGCCAAGTTATTCAGAGGCTCGGGGCTTATGTGTGATAAGAAAACTTCCTAATAGCAAAATCTGTTAATGTGCTGCAAACAACAAAACAATCCCCCCCTCCTTTTTTCCGGTTACTTAAAGTTAGACCGTGGCTAAATATGCTGATATTATCAGTACCCTGTAGGATCGTTTGTTGGTAAAATAATGGAGTCAATCACCCAACAGATCTTTTCTGCCTTTAAACTTTAGGCTTTTAATTTATCTGTAACTGGAGAATTGTAATGCATAGATTAAAAATGCAATAAATGAGCAGTGCCTTTTGTAGAGTATTGCTCCTTGTATTTGAATCAATCGTTAGATATTTCTAAATGCAGGTTTCATCTTGGAAGTTTACACCACGTTTCTAGCCACCATGTTTCTTGCTACCTCTGGCTCCTTTCTAATCAGCTCCTTGGAACGGGGGCGCTTGGGGGGTCTATTAGTGTTAATAGCGAGTACATATGCATGTAAAGAGGGGGTGATGCATCGCAAGATACGTTTCTAAGTACATGTCTGCCAATTCCGGTTGTGTTTAACGTGCGTTGTTAGCACTAATTGAGGATTGTAATGCTGCATTGGGTATTCCACGTACAAAAAAAGAAAAAAAAGCCCATGCCTTTCCTGACTTTGTAAGCTTACCGGATGAGCTGCGGAAAGTCAAATGTTTGTTTGGAGGTGCGATAAGGAGACGTGCTGCTTCTGAATACCCAACTGCATTACACTTACAAACAAAGATGTCAGGCTGTAATTTTTAGTTTCAATAGAACAATCCGTTTAATATTACTGTATTAAGAGAACCAGATAATGGCCTTATCTATGGCATTGTACTGTGCTTGTAATTGTATAGTATTTTAGGACTGGTTCTTTTCCTAGAGGCTGTCTGGAATGCAGAATTTGCGGTCAGGATAAAAGCCAAGAAAAGTTTTCATTGAGATTATATACAGCATTTTTAAAGGACCTTTTTATGCATACCACTTAGTATAATTTCTTTGGGCTTGTCTTGCTGTTTTAGTTAAAATCTTGCCGCCTTGTTGCTATAGTTGAAATCTTTAATTTTCTTCATATTAGTAATCATCACTTCCTTGATCCCATTTTAGAGTCTAAATTTTTCATGCTGGGATTATAACAATTAGTGTAATTGAGTGTCCAGAGTGTACCACTTCAGACAGTGGGTATTATATCCTCCTACCTGCAGATGGAGATGGGGGAAGATTAGCTTGAGATATCACACGTGCTATAAATGGTGCTTTGCCAGCTGGGAAATATCTCCGACCAGATGGAAATATTTTTTTTGTCCAGCTGAGCTGTTTTAATTTTTTTTTTTAAAGACTAATTTCCCTACCTACCTTACTGTCAAAGGACCAACTTGGGAATGCATGGCATTTCCATAGAAACACTTGGAATCTGTTTTTAATTCTGTCCATCTATCTCATGTATGTGCATGTGTGTTTATATGTGTTCATATGTTTTTATTTATATATACATGTGACATCAAACATATATGTATGTATATGTTTTACATCAAGCATTTGGCTTCAATTAAACCATTCCATGGCTTGATTTTTCTCCTCCTACATGCCTTATTTTTCTAATTCAAGAGCGAATGACAGACTGGCAGGAGGACTAGTAGAAGAGATGAACCCGTTTCCCGAAGCATCACGATTACAGTTATATTCCAGGTTAGATTAGCTTCATTTTCTGTCTGCAGGATGCAGGAGGCTCAGTTCAACCCTGGTAATGTCACAGAGGAAAAATGAAACAAAGCAGTGGGGTCTTCAAAGAGCAGAAGTGGTGGCCCCTGCCTACTGTGTTTGAAATTGGACACGTTATCATTTTATCCATTACTATACTTTGGAATAAACCTTTAGGTAATGCAGGAGCAGTTTCAGAAGTCGCCAGTGTGCGATGAAAGGAAAAGGAGAATATAACACTTGCTCCTCCACCTTGTTGGATAAGAGGCCACAGGTGCGAAATGCATCTGCTTAAGGGCTGGGGAAACTTGACATCTTTCTCCAGCTCTCGAAAGCCAAGTGTTCTGCTTCCTGCTGGCAGGTGCTACAAAAAGTAGACCAGAAACACAACCAGTACGCCTACCTCTGTCCTCCCTGCTTCATCCAGGGTTACATTTGGAGTGATTTAGCTATATTCGAATCACTCTCAGCTCGTTCACACACAACAATTCGAATGTGCCAGCTGCTGGCCTTGGAACAGTTTCCAAATGTATGTGCGCCCACGCTCCAAGATCCCATTTCCTAGGTTAGCTAAACAGATTTGGTTTCCACATGTTGCTTGTGACCCTTTCTATCAACAAAAGTGCTAATTACCTTAAGAAAAGTAGTTCCTGCTGAGCTGTACTATAGATGGGGAACTAGTTTTTTGTTCTGTTTTTTTCCCAGTGGGGTAAGTAAAATCATGCTCATCCAAAGGGGGGATATATTTTCTTAATTTATTTGGGTGTGTTGTATCAGAAGTGACTTAGGCAGGGAGTCCTTAGCTTTGTGTGTTTTACTGTCTGCCTGCTAATCATATCTACGATTACAGAAAGACAGCCAGTTTGAAGTGCTGGAAGAAAACTGGAGGCACAGTTCACAGGTCAGAGGGAAATGCTTCTCTTACTCCTCTCTCTTTCCATCACTTTTCTTCTCTGCATACAGGATTTCCTAAATTAGTCTAAATAAGTATCAACCATGTCTTGTGCACTGTGGAGAAACATTAGACCCAACTAATGTCATGCAATTGAATTAAATGCAGGGAAAATAGATTGGAACCTTTTCTTTCTCCATTTTAATATGAAATTGATGCAAATGGCCACAGCTAAGTAAATTGTAATACGTTTTGATGAAAATATGTGGAGTTGGAATGATGGGGTTTGATTGTCTAATTGGGAGTTAATGATGCAGTTGGGGCGAAGCAGTGTGGAGGGATGTGGATATAACACTGGTGAAATTAAGCTGGTTCATTTCAGTCCTTGATGCAAGACTGCATTATTTGGGGGCATGAGCGGAGATTATTAAACACCTACATATAATGAGTTTAACTCTTTTGGTGCTTTCTGGTTGTGCCCGAGAGAGAAACCTTCTTCCTTTCTACATTTACCTTGGAAAGAAGCCAAGTGAGCATTGTTCCCTGTAATGCAGTTGTGGCGGTGCTATGGGATCTTTTATTGTTGCCATAAAACAGATCAGATTTGCATATTTCGGCAGATAGATGTACGTAGAATAAACCACCTGGGAATTCGCTGGGCTTGATTTTGGTGGGTGGGGAAGGGGGAGACTCTCTGTGGTTTAATTTCTTTGTGACCCAGATTTGTACTCATCTGGGGGGGGGGGGGGTGCGTGCACATGCATGCGCACACCTGTCATGCGACAGAAGTTAGCTGGAGGGACAAACCTTAGCTTCTTCCAAAGCTCTTGATTGTCGATGGAAAACCCTTTGTTATACCGCGTGGGTTTTATCCTGGGCCAGTTCAGTGGCTTTCTAACTTATTAGGTGCAGCTCATCGCAAGAATCTTATCGAGGTATTTTACCGTGCGTATTGGGCGTTTCGGTCCTTCGGTTGGGAATAATGCAATATTTAGCATTACCTTTATCGATGTTAAGTAATTCACTGGGAGGATTTTTTTATTTTTTTTGGACCTGGAGGGTGTTAGCCACAGTTCACCAGGGGCGTAAACATTGTATTGGCTTATTGGTTAACCTTGACTTCTCGTGCAGTTCCTGAGCCAGTCGGAGATGATTGTCACCGATTCAGCATGTTGTAAGGCATAGGAACGGCAGAAGTCTTCCTACACTCGTTGTTCCAGCGATACCTGAGAAGCGAACTGGAACTGCACTTTGCTACGCTTGTGCGCACCCCTTATCATATCACCTTTGCATCCCCATTCCATTCAGCAGACTTGTAAAAAGGTGCAACTGGGAATTAATGAGGAATTTATTAGGAATTAATGAGGAGTTGTTGCTCAGAAGCAAGAGAATCCAGTGCGTTCGGTTTTTTTATCTTATTTATTCTGCATGGCTTACAAGTGTCAGAAATGATGAAAATGTATTTATATAGACACATGCATTGGGGTGAGATCAGTACAGTCAGGTAGAAGACCTGTTGGGTTAGTGCCATGGTTTGGGGGTTTTTTTGACATCGGCGCTCAGAGTAGATTCCAATTTAAAATGTCTTTCTCATTCAGATTGCATCAGCTGCCTGCGTTAAGAGGAGCAGCTTTGTGTTAGCAGACTTTTTCTTTGAAGGCACAGGCAAATGGGAAGCCATCCTAGCAGTCTGGATCCTTGTTAACTGTTATGAAAACTGAATCTATAACTAACTTCTGTAGTAGTAATGTCCCTGCTTTTCTAACCTTAGGTAACACAAACACAACTATATTTATTGGCACAGTCGAAATGCTTATGAATTATAGTGTGCGTGTGTATACGCATTGTGCTTTTTTTTTTTTCTCTTTTCCCTCTGCTGTGGACCCGAGACGCGTACATTTTTTAATGTTATAGCCTGCTGTTGCTTCTGTGGTTATAGATGGAAGTGATGTGACGGCACAGCAATTAAAAAAGAATTCGTGATCACTATATTTCCTGAAGACCAATACGGGCATGTTTTATTCATAAACCGATCAACAAAAAGCTGTTCCTTTTTGTTAAGTAGCTCCTCTTACTGTCAAGATATTAACATGAAACCAGTCTTTCGGTTTTTAGTGAATAAATGCTATTCATCTCTCATAACTGATGGCTGAACTTGTGAGCAGGCTTGGGCTGCGGTTGGATATAGCTGTAGCAAAGATACCATTTTTATAGATGAAAAATAATATTTTCAACAGCCTCCACCCCATGATCATGGACGGGGAGGGAAGAAAACATTAATTCTACACCTGACCCAGACGTGAGTTTTCTTATGACGAGTGGCTGTGTATGAAACAAACAGGTGGGAATAATTTTTTCAAATGCGGTTCCAGTGCCATACCCATTCGGGGGGGGTTTAATAATGGTTTGCTGTTAAGCCTTCCTTTTGGAAAGAAAAAAGATACCAGTTCAACCAGCAAGACAGGCTTTTGGGTGTTGAGGATTTACAGCAGGAATGACTCGGTTGGGATTTGAACTAAATGTGGAGTTGTACTTTCCTGCACCCTGGTGCCAGGTGCAGAAAATGCCTTTTTGATGAAGTCCATTGCGTAGAATTTGCTTTTGGGGAGAAAAAAAAAAGCAAGACCACCTTCTGGTGTTTAATTTACTCCCTAATGTTTAGGTTCACCTGATGCCAACAAGTGATGGTGTTGGAGCTGCATGATGCCATTATCACCGCTTAACCTTAGTTAACTCCTTGGCAATGGGGCTTGTGCCATTGCCAACTTCGGGATGTCAGCCAGGAGAGCTAGTTTCTGGAGGTCCATCAGCAGAGCAGATGGATAGACAGAAGAGAAATGTTAAGCATAAAATTAGGTCATACAACTCTGGAGCTAAGAAAGTAAGTGAACTTTTAAAAGGCTGTGGTGAGCTAGGGTTTGTCTAGGCAGCCTCTGGGCAAAACTCAGGGTTGCCATTAACAAGCCTGCCCTGCCCACTGGTTCCAAGCACAGAAACTATATCACATATAATGATACCACGGCTGAGTGGTCTGTGCCGCTGTCCCAGTGGCTGCCTTTAGGCTCTCTATCTTGGTTGGGCTGCTTGGCACGTCTGCCTTTTGGGCTGTGGCAGACGCATACTGGAAACAAGTGGGTGACATGTTGCCTCTTTGCAGCTGCCTCGGTCTCGGTCACATATGGCTGTTGGGTCCTGAGTCACTTGTGCATTTTATCCTCAAAAAACATCCTGTTCACCAGGACAGGGTGTTTGTGTCCCTGTTAAAGGAGGAAGGTGCATAGATGCTCAGATACCACAATCATGGATGAAATATAAATACCTAGATCAAGGGTCTAGATCTGATCTTGCAGCCAACATGACTGGGGCAGCTCTGGTTGGAGATTCATGGTCTGTGTGTTGGAATGTGGAAGTGTTTGAAATTGAGATTTTTGGATTCTGGCTCTTATCTATTTTTTTTTTTTTTTTTTTTAAGTATGCATAGGGAACAGGCACCCAACTTGCACTGGCTGTTAATGAGAGTTAAGTGCTTAGCTGTCCTTTGGTAGACAAGGTTCTTAAGGAAAATCTGATATTTCAGGCTCGTAGCCTACGAATTTCACTTCATCGGCCTACTGGATACAATAAAATCACGGACTACATTGGGGTGGGCAGTTATTTTGGCTGGAGGACCACTTACCCACTTTTGGCAAGCTGTCGAGGGCCACATTGGTAGCCCTGCCATTTAACAGGTGCCCTACCCCCTGGTCACCATCTTGGGACCAGTGTCCTAATGTTTTGGGACCAGTGTCCTGGGGGGCAGGAGGGCCCAGAGCAGAGTGCAGGCTGGCAGGGGTCTGTGGAGCGGGGCTGGGCTGCACCAGCAGGGAGCGGGGGGAGCTGGCCCAGCTCCATAGAGCCTCTGCCAGCCGGGACCCCGTACCCCTGCCACCCTGTTCTAGGGCCTGCTGGTGTTGGCCCTGGGACATGGGTGCAGGGGACCCTGTGCTCCCGCTCACTCTCAGCAACCCCCACCCCCTCCTCCCTGCCCTGCAGTACAGGCAGGGGGCAGCGCACATCCCCAACCCTGTGCTTGCCAGCTGGGAAGGAGCTCGTGCCGAGCGCAGGGAAAAGCGGCTCCTCCCCTACCCTGTGGCCCCTGCTCCCTGCTGCGGGTACTCACAGCCTACGCGGGGCTGTCCTGAGCAGGCACAGGCAGCCCCACGCAGGCTGCGAGTGGCTGCAGCGCGGGGCACTGGAGCAGCCATGTGGTCCCAGACCAGAAACCCCTGCTGGGCTTCCGGCTGGGGGGCGGGGCCAGGCAGACCCTGCTGTTGCAGGAGCCCACCGAGGATTCCCCTGGGTCCTACTGCCTCTGGTTCCTGTCATTTGTCCTTGGTTCCAGAAAAAAAATAAATGTTAATTTTCAAAAAAATTTTAGGGGCCCCACGGGCCGGGTTTTGCCTACCCCTGAACTAGATATAGATGTTGGATTCAGAGCACGGTATAACCTGCCTACCGTCTGAGACCCCAGGTAATCTTTCTACAATTTACCAGCTCCGTTATATCTCTAGGTCACCTTTTTCCTTTCCCCACCTCCTATGTCTTTCCCATTGTCTCACCCCCTCTGACCCCCGCTGCCACATGTTTGCATTTTCACCGATGTGCAGTCTTGCACGGTGCTTTTATCTCATCCAGGAAGAGCACTGAACAACTGCACATGCTCCCTCTGCTTGAAAAGGGTGTTTGTACCCAAAAGCTTACAAAGAAGAAAGTTTCCAACTCTTTGAGTTGGTCTAATAAAAAATATCAGATTTACCCAAAAACCCTTGTCTGTCTACATCCTTAGACCAACACAGCTATAGCCAGCACCCCTGGCTATCTTTTGTAGCTTTGAAAATAGCTTCTGAATACTGGCAGTGCCTTGTACAGAAGATGGTTATGGAGGTTGCACAAGAGATGTGAGAGTTCAGAGCACCAGAAGCAAAAGAGGAGACTGAATAATTTTTACCTCCATTTCTGATGAATACTGATTTTATTCAGATAGATGAGGATCCAGTGGTAACTGAGGGAAGAAGGGTCTGAGATACTGAGGGATACTTCATTTACAAGTGAGAGAGAGAGACTCTCTTTTTTTAATAAGCAGTGTAGCGTTGTGCCAGCGATGCTGCAGTTCTGGTTGAAGAGGCGCTGTCATTAGAAGTACCTACACTCCAGAGTTTATCACTTTAAAAAATTGTTCTTGTGGGATGAATTGTTCGTGCTACTTAGTTCACAGATAAATTTGGTTGTTAAAAGTTTGGGCAGATTACTTCCAGTGGGTTTTGAGCTAGCTGAGTAGGAAAGCAAGGGTGCTTCTCACAGCATAGGTAATTTGTCAGGATTTTTGTAGATAGATTGGGAAATAGCCAGACAATTTTGCATTGAAGACTTTTTTTTTTTTTTTTTTTAAACCTTCTGCACTAATCAGATATGGACTTGGCCCTTAGTGAAGTGCTGTTTGGCCTACTGGGAGAAATTTTGGTTTTCAAAATGTATTCACAGCACGAGTACTAAACATAATGTGCTAGGAAACATTGAGTGTCCCAATCTATGGCACTGCCTACGTGCCTGGACTTAGAATAATAGAAAATTAGGGTTGGAAGGGACCTCAGGAGGTCACATCTAGTCCAACCCTCTGCTCAAAGCAGGACCAGCCCCAACTACATTATCAGTCATAGTCGCAGACAATGAGGGTTGGCGAGGATCTCAGGGGGTCACATTTAGTCCAACCCCTGCTCCAAGCAGGACCAGCCCCAGCTACATCATCCCAGCCAAGGCTTTGTCTAGTTGGGTCTTCAAAACCTCCAAGGATGGAGAGTCCACCACCTCTCTAGGTAACCTGTTCCTGTGTTTTCTTCCCTCCCAGTGAGAAAATTCTTCCTAATATCCAACCTCAACTTCCCTTGACCATGTCTGGAGCTCTGAATTAGCTGCATTTGTTTCAGACATTTAAGGTTTAGTGCTGTTCCCACCAAAGTTGGTGGCAAAACATCCATGGACTTCAAAGATGTAACATGAATCCCTTAGGCCTAGAAGCTGTTATACCTCCAGCACATTGAAGTGGCACTTGCTTGGCTCATAAGCATCTAAGTCACTAAATATTGCCTGGTTGTCCAACATGTAGAAGCCAGCTAAGAAATCTAGGTTCTGCAGACAGCCGCCTCTGCCTAAGCTATCCTGGGATACATTTCTATCTGGGAAGCCTATGATTCCCTGAGAACATGGAACAAAACTATGCTGGGCACTAATTATCGTTTAGTAATGGTGGCGATGCCTATCCTTTAGCCAAATGCCTCTTAACAGTGGCCTGGGAGGTGAGAGACCCAGATTGCAGTCTCATTTTACCCTGAGGAGGGTTGAACCCCCAGCTCCCGGGAAAGGACCTGCACCCTCCAGCCCCTGGGTGGGCAGGGCAAAAGCTTTCATCGCTCCTACAGAGGCTGAATCAGGAGGGGGATGCAAGAGTCCTGGGGCCAGAGGAGAGTAGGAAGAAGGAGCCCAGTGAGGAGGGAGAGCCCGCTGCCTTCAGTGCTGGTTATGCATTGTATCCCAGATAGTCCTGGGTTAGCACATGACTAAAAGAAACCTGGAGAACGAATGACCCATTATAGTCATTAGGCTTTTCACTTCCAGTAGTTGGGTTAGACTTGAAGGACGCTTTGTGCCTAAAAGCTTGTTTGACATCTCTCCCAACCCTCCCAACTTAGTCCAGTAAAAGTTATCCCTGGTTTTTAGTTTAGTTGAAAGAAAACCTCTTCTTTTTGACTGCCGTTGCTCTGAAAGACGCTTTTTTTTCCGAGCATTTCCTTGACTTCATCTTTCTTTCACATCGGAGCACTCTTCAGCTTGACTTCAGGCTATTTTAGAGCAATGGAAACAAGGCTGAGCTCCCACCCTTCGCCTTGAAGCTTGCACCGATTTGAGACGTCCCCCCTGCCCTGCTGCCAGCCTTTCCTTCTCATGCCTCCCATCTGAGTTGTCTGAGTTGTGTGCCTCTCATGGAAATTAGAAGATACAGGCAGGGAGTT
This sequence comes from Caiman crocodilus, assembly GCA_030014935.1. NCBI lineage: Eukaryota > Metazoa > Chordata > Crocodylia > Alligatoridae > Caiman > Caiman crocodilus. Next base: position 137,549,163 of record JAGPOW010001296.1, read on the forward strand.
GGACTCTTTCTTTTCTCAGACGACAGATCCATTCCTTCTCCCACCTGTTTTGTTTTGGGGTTTCTTTGTTTTTTTTTGACCAGTTGCAAAGACTTTCAAAGGTGTTTGGAGTACCTCAACTTGAGTCCCCAACCTCTGAGATGCTACAAAGGGGCCTGGGGTTTAGAAAGCAGATGCTCAGCATCTTCTGAACTTCCTTTTATGACACCAGATGCATTGGGATGGACTCCTCCAAACTGAAATTGTGGGGAGTTAGTCATTTTAAATCAAATGTCCTCTCTCTCGGCAAATGGCACTTTTAGGTGTGAATGCGCTCTAGCAGAACGTGGTCCTAAGGACTCTGTGCGCCGTGTTGTTCCAGAGATGTCCTCTGCCTTCTGCGTGCAGCTGCTCCCATTAGGTGAATGTTTTCACAGATCAAATCAGCTACGGAAAATTATTCCCCTGGTGAGACCAAGCCACCTCAGCTGGTTTTTCTTTTGTTCAGGCTGTCGTAAAAATTCAGGGTAAGAAGAGCAGGGATTTTTGTTCTTTGGCAGGACTAGCAAATGTTCCTAATTCCTAAGGGGAGTTTAACCAGATGTGTTTGCTTGGACCTTTCCTAGCTGGTGTTTACACACGACGGTCTAGGCACTTCTGGGTCCATTTGCATTGGCTGGTTTTCTGAGAAGATTGCCATCTGGTATTGTCTGCCTTATTGTATTATCACCCTTCCAAAGGGACGGAGAGACTCTGCTTCTCAGCTTCTTCCAAAGAGTAAGTTGGTTTATTAAAAAGTACCTGGCGAGGAACATAAAACGCCACCCTTTACATCCAGCCTACTCAGCATTTCGGCAGGAGAGGGACGCTCGCCCATTAGTGCAAGGGGGCAGGAGGCGCAACTCGCTGCCAACAGAGAAAGTCCAAGTAACTATAGAAAAAAGCCCTGTCAAACGCATGGAGTGAAGATCCTAGATGAGGGAGGGAGGTGTGCTCCCCTCCTGGCCTCTTCCCTACATAATCGCCTTTTACTATTGCTTGAGCAGTACCAAATTGACTGTGTTCCTTCATCTCCTAATTCTCTAACTTCCCTGATGGGTCATTTCACTCACTTGATAAGCTTGACAATTTTCAGCCATCTGATAAATGAAAATTGCAGTGTTTTTTAGTAGTTTTCTCCAATATGTCTATGGCCTTGTCAGTGCTCTGGTACATGCCCCGCAGTGATTTCAGCGCTTCTTGCAGTTCCATGGTAAGAGATCCATCCAAGTAGGTATATTATCTGAAAAGCCCAAACATCAGAAATTGGGTTGTCCAGTTTCCTGTAATGAATATTTTTTCTATAAAATATTTTCCCTTTTCAGATTCGTGAAGCGAAAGGCCTGCACTCCGTTCTGATGTCTGACACAATCTCTGCAGATAGCAAGCAGACTCCGTAGGCAGCCGAATGTGGAAGTTGCTTAGAGCTCCTCTCCTAGTTACCCGTGGAATAGAAAAGAGAGCTGTGTTACAGAGGAGAGGTTTACACAAAACTCCTTCAGCATTTAGATGAACAGCAGACACATTTTGCATGGCAGGACCTAAATAACACATTGCATTACCTCCTATTGTTCTCTTTCCTTTATTGAAAAATACATCCAGTCGGACTGCTCTTTTGAACATTGTCCAATTCATTTTAGCGTGAAAAGGCATCTCTTTGATCGACCTTTTCTTTTGCTTTTGATATGATACAATCCAATATCTGTGCTGCATTGCGGTTTACTTTGCATTTGTATAATGGCTTTCATCAAAGGACTTTACAAACGTGGGCTTTACAAAAGCATTAGCTGTATTTTAACACAGAGCACAAGTGAAGAGAACGGTATGTCTGCAGAAGTAACACCAGTATAAAGTCCACCTAATAAAGCTAGCATTCAGCTGTCTAATTCAGGTACTGGTTGCAGTCTTGCTGTGGCAATGTGGATCTCTGCATGTGCTGAATTAAGCTTCCTTTTCAGGTAATCTTAATGCAACTATGACTAAACTACTAGCACTTGTGTTCATAGAGTAATGGAAAATGACGTTTGGAAGGAGCCTCAGGAGGTCACATCTTCTTGTCCAACCCCCTGCTCAAAGCAGGACCAGCTGCAACTACGTCATCCTAGCTAAGGCTTTGTCCAGCTGGGTCTTAAAAACCTCTAAGGATGGAGCGTCCACAACCTCTCTGGGTAACCCGTTCCAGTGCTTTACTACCCTCTTTGTGAGAAGATCTTCCTCATACCTAACCTCAGCTTCCCTTGCTGCAACTTGAGCCCATTGCTCCTTGCTCTGTTGTCTGCCCCCACCGAGAACGGTCCAGCTCCATCCTCTTTGCAACCCCCTGCAGGGAGGTGAAGGTTGCTATCAAATCCCCCCTTAGACTTCTCTCCTCCAGACTAAAGAAGCCCAGTTCCCTCATCCTCTTCTCATAAGTCATGGCTCCAACTTCCTAACCATTTTCATTGCCCTCCACTAGATTCTCTCCAATTTGTCCACATCCTTTCTGTAGTGGGGAGCCCAAAACTTGGAGCAGGACTCCAGATGCAGCCTCCCCGGTGCTGAATAGAGGGGAAGAATCACTTCCCTCGATCTGCTAGCAATGCTCCTACCAATGCAGCCCAGGATGCCGTTAGCCTTCTTGCAGCAAGGGCACGCTGCTGGCTCGGATTCATCTTATTGTCCACTGTCGCCCCCAGGCCCTTTTCTGCAGAGCTGCTGCCCAGTCAGTCTGTCCCCCAGCCTGCACTGGTGCATGGGATTGCTTTGTTCCCAGTTTTCTTTCCTTCTCCATGGGTTTGTCGGCTGGATGCAGAATTTAGTCATACTTGTTATGTACATGCAAGTTTCCATCCTATTCTTTTGTCACTTCATAAAGTAAGTACAAAGGCACTGCTTGGTTTTTCCAGATCAGCTCTTCTGTCAAGTAGGGCTTGTGCTATTAAATGCGGTATTGTAGCCAAATCAGGAATTGAAAGTTAAGCTGTTTCCGTCCTGTGCTCTTCCAAACAAACAGGTTTAAAAACTATTGCTGTATGCGGGTGGATACGTGAGGAACCTCACTGGGGAAATTAGCTTTCCATTGACGACCAGTATTCACCGCTTGGGAACTGCAGTGAGTACGCTTACAAACTCAAAGACAGATTCATTTCTAACCCAGGTATGGCGCATGGAATTGGTCCATAAATTCACATCACTTTAATTACCATCTTGACTCTTTGCAGCCCACATCCATTCCAGCCTCGTTTTAGTAGCCGCTATAACAAGAACTACTAGAGCTTGGGAATCGGTGATTTATACCATTGGAAAGCAGCTGGGAAGCCCAGTTTTCAAATATTATAAAGCATTAACCTCTGACACAAGAGATCCATGATGCATTAGCTGTTAAAATCGTGGTAGAGTAGATGTGTGCAGGGGGTGAGGAAGACGGAGAGATGGTAGATGTCGGAGCGATCGTATTTTACAGGTTGGAGGTTTAACTGATTATCTTCAGCGGTAAAAATCTGTGGAATTGCCAAGAGGTTTCAGGAAGCCAATACTAAGTGCAGTGATCGAAGCAGACTATTTACAGTAAGACAGGTGAGTCTCATAGTTGCGGTCCATTGGCTTCTGTGCTGCTGTGATGGCTCTGCATATGTTTTTCTCTGTCCTGGCTGGACAGGATCCGTAGAGTTTACTAGCGGTGACGCCAGTGACACCAGTGACACGTGGGGTAATGAAGATCTTCACAAACTCCCCGAATCGATGGCATGCAATAGGGAACGCCCCATTTTCCCTGGAGTGTTTCAGTCAACCTGCAGACAGTAAGACCGTATGCACATCGTCTTTAGGGGCAGACAGGCTGGACCTGGATTGGGATTTGAGAACAGGCTCCGTTCCCAGTTTAGCCACAGGCTTCTGGTGTGATTTTTGAAGCCCCTGTATCTGCCTTGCCCATGAGTTTTCCTTCTGTGAAATGGAGGCATTACTTCCATGCCACATATTGAA
>JAGPOW010001296.1:137560592-137582833 GCA_030014935.1 Caiman crocodilus
AACCAAAATTAACTAGATCTCAATTTTGGACCATTGCCATCTTTTCATGTTGGTAATAATAGCTTTTGCTTAAATGGTGTCCTGTTTCGGATGCTCTTGAAATGTATAGGCATTACATAGTCATCACGGTGGGTGACTAGTGCGTTTTCATGGGGTGTTTTTGTTCCATTTTCTTTTTACAGGCATGTAGCTGAACCTAGGGTTCAATGGACTTCACAAGTTACACGTGTCAGCTCATATCATAAAGTTACGGCTTTTGGTCTCCTTACACTGGTTTACGCCAAAATTCGTGACAAGCAAGATTGCGTTCCAAAATTCCGAACTCCTGGCCCTTTGTTCAGTCCTTGCCTCTTTCTTTTTCCATATCCTTTCTTTAGGTCTGAATGGGTTACCGTGCACCATTAAATAGCTGCTTCATTCTCTCTCGGCGGTGGCTACATTTTAGTGGTAGATGGAGTGATCCCTTTGAATTTATAGGTCAGTTAAATTTGTAAAGCTCTTTGGAACAATAATTCTTAGGCTTATGGAGTACCTTGCATGTTCAAAGATTAATAGCTGCAAATGTTAACTAACTCTTCAGGATCAAAGTGTCTGCATAAAAATAACACGAACGTTATCCGTATTTCATCCCAGCAAGAGCAGCCTGAATGACTTCTTCCTGACAAAAAGCATATTCCAATGCTTAGGGCACGTACTAGGGTTTGGGACACATGGGGCATCTCTACACATGCTTTGTGGGGGGAGCGGGATGCTTTAATTAGGGAAGCTCCAAGAGCCAAGCTAATTAAAAGCACCCAGAGTGTCACGTGTATCAGCATCCCCGTGCTGAAGAATGGCAGTGGGGTGCTTTGAACTAAAGCTCATCAAACAAGCTTTAGTTTAAGGCTCCTCGGTGCCATTTTTCAGTGCGGGAACACCGATACGCGAGATGCTAGAGTCTGCTGGAGGGTGGTAATTGCCCTCGATTAATCAAGTCTGCTCCAACATGCTGTAATTACAGTGCGTCGCAGCAGCCTCCCTGCACATGTATAGGAGCCCATGGGTTTTATCTCCAGATCTTCCAGGGACCTTGAGAAAACGTTTTAATCTGGGTTTCCCCCCGTACCTCTTATCTCTGCAATCTTCAAAGTCCTTATGACGGGCAACGAACGTGGGACACAGCACAACTTTGGTATTAGTTTGGGCATGTGTGTGCTACTAATGCAAAAAATAATACTCCAAAAGTTGCATAGTCGAAGCCACCTGATTTGGTGATGTTCTTCTCTCTCCTTTGCTCTTCTAAAGAGTGGTGTCTGGAAGAGGTTACTGCATCCCAACTAGCTGGTTTGAGGCTCCCGGAGCGTGCCTGTGTTCGGACGGGGATTCGCGATGTTACCGAGCATCCGGCTGGCATTGGGACACGCGGTCATTTCTTACATCCTGAGCGTTGGGGGGAGCCTGGGTGCATCCGCGCTGTCTCTTTTTGTTTTCTCTCCATTCGCCCCAACCTCTGTAATCCTTTTAACACACAGTTCAACCGATTTCCTGTAAAATGCTTGTTGGCACATTGACCTTTCCTAGTGATTTCCTCCATGTGCTCTTTGCCCCTTTGTATGACGCTCATTTCCCTAAATTCATGTTGATTTGACTACCTTGGTTTTTGAGCTTGTGTCCTTTCATACTTCTCCTTTAAAAAAAACCAACAAAACAAAAAACCCCTCTTATCAGGCATTTCTGAATGTGTCTCCTTGCAACAAATTAAAATGGGTTATACCCCAGGTTTCATATCCATGCGAGTCCTACAGCTTTGCTGTGTAGATTTCATCAGTGAACTTTGGCTTTATCCTTTTTTGTTGTTGTTCAGCCGGTGCTTTTGCACCAGGACAAAAATTAATAAGCACTTTGGACATGACTCAATTGCAGGTGGAGTGTAACCAAGTACTTGAAATGGAAATTAAAACGCCATCCCTTTTTTTTATTCCCTTTCTTAAGCAACAGGGTATTGATCCAGTGGGCTGCAGCCTTTAAGCGAGTGCCCTGTTATCTTTCCAGTTTATTTTTCTGGAGGAACATGCTCTAGCTATTTTTTTCCACGTTTAGCAGTCTGAAAGCACATGGCGATCAGGTTTAGGTTATTATGAGGTAAGTGTCATCCTTCATTCCCTGCTTTCTTATTCTGCCTTTTACCACTGATAAAAGCGAGGTGATCTGAGGCTGAGCTTTGTTTGAAAGTTTTTCAGCTGTGAAAAAGGTTCTTGTTAAACGTCTATTTTAGATTAAAGCGAGATGCACAAAAAGGCATTGATGTGTTAAACCCTAATAAGTGAGTTCAGTTCCTATTTGGTTTTCCATATGTTGTATTACTGTGCCATAGAAATCTCTTTGTACACAGCCTTTCATGCAAGCAGTATCTCCAATATTATACCCTGTTAAGTACTAATTGCAATAGAATTTAATTGAAAATTGCCCTCGCCTGATGGGAGAGGGTAATTTTTTGTGCTACAGTAATACCTACAGGAGCCAAGCGTGCCCAATATGATCTACAAGTTCAGTAAAAAGACTGTTTCTGCCCCAAAGAATTGACACGTAGGTTAATGACCAGACCGCTCTGTCCCTTGACAGTCTTGCCATGCGTGATGCAGGTATCCACACCTTTGAAGCTCCTGCGCTTTGGGGAACAACTTTTTTTGGGGACTTGTTCTCTTCTACTAGCAGTCCTTTCCTTGTTGGCTCTTTGGGTGTTTGTGGATCCGTCACGCTGGACGTCTATTTGGGGTGATGTCAACCCGTGTGTGTCTGCATATTTGCATTGCAGAACACACGTGATTGATGCCACCCTGGTCATTTAAACTTTTAGGCATGTGCAGCCACACACAATGTGTAATGTAGCTCTCTAACGTCAAAACTCTACACTGCTTATATTTTTGCTTCCATTTTCCACGTAAAATTGTTTATAAAACCCCCAAGCTTTATTCTCGCCGCTTTTTTCCTAGCGGTATCACCTTGAGATCTTGATCTGCTATAGCCAAATCTGTACCAAATGGTGTGCTGGCTTCTGACTGTGTTTGAAATAATCTTATATTTTAAAAAAAGCATCCGATTTGGAAATGGGGCAACTCCTGCAACTGGAAGGAGGCCCCAGATCTTTTCAGGTCCATGTCAGTGATTTGTATTATCACTTTTTTTTTGTCAGGCATGAAATGAATTGATGGTGTCAGCCCACATTTTAGTGGATCGACGCTGATATAATAATAAATCCATTGCTTTGAAGTCACTATTGGCGGGCAAAGCTGACTGGAGCTGATGAACGTGCTGCTACCCGGCCGTCAGGTTACTGCTGCCCAGTGTCAAGACGGAGGCAGAGGAAGGGATCTTGGCTACGTAGTTCATTAGCTTGTGGCTAGCGTGTGCATTAGTGCTGCAACCTTTTGCATACTTAGCGAGCGCTCATATGCTCAATGTCTTGGTCTCTACCTCCACTTTGTTGCCCTGTGAAAAAGCATAAATCTACCTCTGGGGCATGCCTAGAGGCTCAACTAATTAAAGTTTGCCAAGAGTATTGAAATGAATATTGGCCCCAAATCTGCAAGCCCATAATGGCCTCGATGCTTATTGCCATGGCTGCCCCCTTGCTTGTACTGGGAGAAGTAGCTGTTCCCTTGCCTTTATTTCGACTGCTCCCAACAGCAAGCATGGTCTGGCAAGGGGCGTCTAGGATTGGGCTCAGCAAAGTGGTGCCGTTCAGCTCGTTACAATCAACGAGTGTTACTAACAGAACATTACAGACTTGCGTGTTTCGGCCCTCTCTCGTTCATCCTAATTTTGGCACTTTCATGTTGCTGAAAGGGTAGAAATTGGCTCCTGATGTCTTTGCGTGACATGCTATTTCAAACGTCTTTTATGGCATGCAAGCGCTAGGATTTAAATTTTAAGTACCTGAGGTCAGGCGGAGAGGGAATTTAATGGTGGGTCCATCAGTTGCCTTGAAATTGCATCCCAGTGTTTTTGTCGCATGCTGAGAGCGTGCCAAAGCATATGGATCTCCATATGGTGACTCTTTCTGGTTTCATACCACCTGTAGTCGAGCTGATTTTGTTCAATCGCTGAATTCGCCCGAGAGGTAAAGCAAAGAAAGTATGGCAATGAAAATAAGACGGCGGTGCTAAAGCACTGAAGTTTTTATGAGAGTTACTATTATTACAGTAATTACTCGAAGAAGAAAAAACAAATGTATTTAACGAGTGCATTAGTAATATATGAACGAGCGTTTCTAACACCTCATTAGCGGGGGTGAGGTGCGCTTTACATATACTTCTTTTTGTCTCCAAAGACACTAGACTCATTTGTGTTTTGATTCAGCTTCTGTGAGAAGATGGAATTAATGCCATTTGGACATCTTTAAAAGTCACAATGATAATTAATTTAGATCTGTTTTCATGGTTTAGAAATAATGATATTGTGAATAACATTCACATTTTGAGTGAATACAAGGAACCAGAAAAAATTGCTTGTATCCTAACTGAATGCAATTTACTGCAGCTTTATTCCAGTAAGGGAGCCTGGAGGTCAAAAAATAAATGGAAAAGAAATGCATCTTTATTAAAAGGGATGAAAAATTACTTTCTTTATGATTTGAGACAGCTTTGGTGGTTTGCCTGGTGCTTACACCACACGCTAAGCGTGGGAGAGGTTTCTTTAAAGGATGTCTTAAGTCAAAGGGGGCCTTCTGGGCAGCTGGATGGCAGGGAGCTCGCACCGATTCTGCCGGAGTCGGTTCGTCCTTGTGATGTGATGGAGGTCCCATTAAGACCCTGGCAGTGCCCACAATACCTACTGACCAGTGCTTCCCATTTGCTGCTTCAATGCATCCCAGCCGGCAGTGCTCCTACAGTCCTTGGCTTGTGCTGTGCCATGGGGCGCAGCTTTCCAGACCGGTGTGCAGCCCGACTGTTGTGACAGCGGGCTGGTGTCAGGTCGAGTTTACCTGTAGTCTGTCACCCATTGCTGATGTCAAAAGCTGCACACACCTTGGTCTTTCTCTCCCCTAAGTCCAGTGTGGAGAGGTATAGCCAGGGCCGCTGTTTGCCCAGTTGTGTCCTCTGCAGCCTCGCTGGGTGTCTGTGCACATGTGCAAGTATTCACATGCATGTGCGCGTTTCCTGGCGTGCCAGCTGTTTTTTTCTCCCTGTTAACAATGTGGCGCCCCGGTGTCCTGCTGCTTTCCAAGGACCTCCTTTCTGGTGCTTGCAATGAGTCCCTGTGATGACGTGAGGAAAGCACACCCTTTTATTCTCTTCAAAGCACCTTTGAAGATCTCCGCGTGCGTCCATTCAACAGCTGCCTGATGGATGCTGATAACGATGTTGTTTTGCTCGGTGGCGACTGTCACCGCTGGCGCAATGGGTGCCACTCCAGTGATTTTTTTTCCTTTGGATTTAGCTCCCAGCTCGGAAATTGGTTGCGATTCCACCCAGCCATTAGGGATAAGTGGCTTGCTGGCAGTTAAATGCTTTGAGGGGGGAAGAGGTTTCTGAAGTGCGCTTAGGGTACTCTTGCCAAATTCTCTCTGCCAGATCTTTCTCAGCCCAGTCTCACCCAGGCTGGAGTAACATCATTAGGTTTTCATTGTTGGCAACAGGCAGGCAGAATGTTGCAAGCGATGTGGAGAATTATGATCCCTGTCTAGGGGCAGGAGGCACCGGTAGTCCGCTGGTGGGGGGTCAGCATTGCACGAAACCCAGCGGCCAAGGCAGAGACCCGATATGCAGGGCACAGAACTTGCTGCTCGTCTGGCCTGGGAGATTTTGGAGGGCGTGGGGGACGCAAAGCTGTGGAGGAGAATATGCAGAGGAAACTTTGCAAAGGAAAACAGGCCAGAGCTCTTGGTGCTTGTGGGTGGGAGCCATTTCTGTTGCTTCCCATAACTCCCTTTCCAGTTTGTTTAGTCCCTGTTGGCATTCAAGTCCCACGTGCCAATTAGGGAGCTTGATAAAACTATAATGAAGACTTGGTAGACCTTCTTTACTCAGTTTGCATGTGGAAAGTTGATCTTCTGGTTTTCTCGTGCTGCTGCTTTATGATCGGGGGGGAAGCAGAAAGCTCTGTGCCCGGGGGTCTGGCCCTGGCTGGTAGTGGGGCTTTGTTGCACCTCCGTTGCCAGGGTCAGTATTGTAGAGGGCTGGACGGGAAGGCCAGCCTACTGAGCAGGAATGCCTTTCTGCACCTCTTCACCTTTTTGATCAGTGGAAACTAGTCTAAAAGGAGGGAGTAAGTCTCTGTGGTCAACCAGTTGGCCAAAGTGTTGAGCTGGGGCCAAACACCAAGCTTTTGCTGGATGAGTAGGGCCAAACTGCCCTGCTTAGAGGCATGAATGGCTTAAGTGCTTTGTGATCCCTGTTCATCACACAGGCAAGGCAAAATCCCTGCTGGATTGCATTTAGGAAACCACAGCCTTGCTACACGTACTTTCATCTCGCTCTTTCCTGCTGCTTTGCTGAAGCAGGGGTTTGATATTACTGCAGCACACGCTTAAACATGGAGCCAGCGAGAAACGCTCATTTTTGTTCATGGAAGTGTAGTCTGCAGGGTAATGTGGAAACATGGATGAGCCTTCATGAAGTGAACGCTGTTGAGGTGCATTTCCATCCTGCGGTACTCCTGAGGTCTGGAAAACCAAAGCTCAGTTGTCTCGAACACGATGTCTGTCTTGTTTGGTGGGGACGGGGAAGGGGTTACAGTGCGGCTTTGTCTCTTGACTAACGGCATCTTCCGCTGTCACGTCTGCTCTGGATTAGTGAGAGGAAAGGCATGTCGAGTAGAATAAGAACCAAACCAAACCTTTATCCTTTGACTTGGAGGGAGCCTAGAGCAGGCCATCTAGTCTGACCCCCCGCCAATGGCAGGAACGAGTGCCAGGGTCACAGGACCCCAGCCAAGTACCTATCCAATCTACTCTTAAATCTATTTAATCTATTCTAGGCCCCTCTTAGCAAATTAATTCTGAAGACAAAAGTCCATGCAGCTGTTGGCTACTTTGCACCAGACCTGTAATTTTAAACCCAACCAGAGGGCAGCGTAGCTTATAAATAAATAAATTACTTCCCCCTCACCCCCCCAGTGCTGTTTTGTGTCATACGTGAATATGCACAAGCAGCAGCTCTGACTTCCCCTGAAGTGAGTAATGGAAACCAGCCCGTTCATGTTTTACAGAATCCAACACAGGTAAGACATTATCTTTTTCCCCTGTCAGTAAAAACCCATTTTTTGGTTGGGATTTAACTCCCCCCTGTAGTATTTGTAATCCAGACATCGCAGCTGCTGCATCAGTGCAAGAACAGCTGAAAAGGGGAATGTGTATAGTAGGTAGCCAGTGTCTGAGGGGAATAAAATGAGGGGAAAAAGTACTTCCATGAATAGTTGAACATAAATTCATTAAAAAAAATATGGCACGTAGTGAGTCCGTACTTACTTGATTCTAAGATGAGGTATTTTCCCACCCCCATTTTTAACATGGGAGGGAGCCCGTCATGTTCAAATCAGGTGTGAGGACAGGGGACTCCTACCTGGGGTTGGCTGCTGCCAGTCCCCCCTTGCCTCGGTGCCCCCCGTCTGCCTCCTGCTCCCCTGCCTGCCCCTCTCCTTCTTCCCTTACCCTTACCCTTACTGCACGCTCCATCCTTGCTGCAGCCTGAGGCACGGGGCACAGCGCTTGTCCAGCCCTGCAGCAGTGGCGCACGTTTTGGATGCTTGCTCTTGGGGCCGGGCTGGGCCGGGCTAGGCCATGCTTGTGCCAGGCTGCAGCAGGGCAGAGCCTGCCAGCATGAAGCAGGGGTAAGGGGGGAGGAGGGGGAAAGCAGAGGTTCGGATGGGGGAGAGGGATGGGGAAGCAGAGCCTTGCGGGGGGGACCAGGAAGGGGAGCGGGAGAAAGTGGGGCTCAAGGCTGCAGGGGCTGGGGACAAGTAAAGGGGCAAGCTGCTTCACCTTCCACGACCTGCCGCAGTGCGGGGGATGAATTTAAAGACCCCCCCCCAGTATTTAGGTTCTGTATGTGGAAAGTTAAAAAAAAAATAAAATAAAATAAAAAATTATGAATCTTCCATTTATAGAATCTTAAAATTAGGATCAACTTAAAATTAGGGTCATCTTAGATTCAAGTAAATACGATAATGCACATTTTAAACAGTGTCCCTTGAAACTTTGAGGTGCTTACCATTCCTGTTGGTATCATCCTATGTCACAGCGATTACACTATAATGTCCGAACTTTAACTGGAGTGGGGACGAAGCATTGAAGGCCAAGTTGTAGACCCGTCTCTTCTGGCAGTGACCACTTGTAATGTTTGAAGCGCACTTGACAGATGCTAAGCACGTGTGGCAGATGTTAGTCGTACTGCTGAATTCATGACTGGAAAGAGTTTGTACCCGATACTACGTGATGAAAGCAGTAAATTAGTCATTATTGCAGAACAACTTTGAATTGATTCTCTTTTGTTCTGCCTGCCTAAGCATTTTGTGACGGGCCCGTCGTTGCGGCATTTGGAGAGCTAATGGAGAAACCTGCACGCGCTCTCCATACCATTAAATTCTTCTGCATTGCCTTTTTCCATTACTTGAAAACGTAAAGGTTTTCAGCAGGACATTCTGTCCCGGAGAAAATCCTTCCCTTGCCTGGGGCGCTTACTCCAAACCAGAAGATAAGGATTGCTCAGCCAGTCAACGCAGCCTTATTGTCTGAACATCCCCAAGGTCTCTGTGATCTATATTAATTTTCTGGCTTTTCAGTGAACGACACATCGCTGATACTAACATTTGTCTGCTGTAGTTTGTTGGCTCCGGTATGCACGTTGTCCCAGCAAAGCAAATATGCATCTTAACCCTTTTCCTGCTGTCCCTCTTGCACTTCACCCCCCCGGGCACTTAGATCCACGTTGTAGATGCAGGACGCGTTTTCATGAATGCTTTGGATGCTTAAACGGAGGAGAAAAGCCTTTCGTTTCAGAGGGAGAACTTACTGAACGTTTCAGTGGTTCCTGCTGAAAACGAACACGGCAACTCTGAGAAAATGAGACTGACCGAGGTGATTTTACACGAACCCCATTGTTCTTGTCTAGAGCTGCCCATAGTCAAGTCATTAAAATACAGCCAGCTACCTGTACTCTTTAACTTGCCACCAGATATGTTCTTAATGGATTGTTGTAGCTTTAATGAAACCCAGTCTCACTGAATCACTAAACTTGCTTTCTCCTGGAAGGCTCTTTATTGGGAGCTGACAGATCACCTCTCCAGTATTTTCAGACGTCCTGGCTCTCTAATTCTTCTCCATAACGAGTTTTGTGCTGCATGATAAAATATTCATGTTAAAATAGGTTCTAAACTAATTATCTGCAGCCAGCAGTTGCCAGTGCAGTCATTTGCTGTTAGCTCGGTTCAAGTTAATGGCTTGTATTTCAGTACAAATAGTCCCTCCTGGCTGTTTCCTGTCGTTGATTCTTATCCGAAATGGAATTTCCATACGTATCTGGAGTTGATTCTTCTTACTTCCAAAAAAAAAAAAAAAGAAGCCTTTTCTCTCTCACTTTTTTTGCACCCTTTTCCCTAAAGTTTAGAAATGTATATATTTTTCAAGTAGTAGCTGCAACCGCATGTCCCTCTACAGTCATTCCAGAGGTCCCTTCTTTGCATACTATATGCCTACATTTCAAATTCAATTGCAAAATGTCAGGTATTCTTAGCAAGAACAGGAAATGACCCGTCTGTAGACGGTGACCTTCCTATTTTCGCCCTGGACTTTCGGCAGTAGCTTATTTATAATAGAAAGGTACCCAAGGCCCTTTTAATTTGAAATCTATGGGCATTAGCTAAAATGTTGTTAGCTGAAGTCTCTCTGGCATAATTTTAAAATGTCAAGTGCATTGATTTTAAGATTTAGCCATATACTGTGTGATGAGAGAGAGGAAAAGCGTGTTGGAACAAAAGCAAGGCGTGCTTAACCAACTTGATTTCTTCTTGGGGCACAGTAACAGGCTTTGAGGATGACAAAAGAGCAGTGGATGTCACATAGCCTGACTTTTGGAAAGGCTTTGACAGTGTCTCTAGCATGTTCCCTTAAACAAGCTAAGGTAATATGGGCTGCATGAAATTGCTAGAAGAGGAGTACATAACTCCTTGCATAAAGACATTCAAAGCATTTGGGAGGAGGGTATTGGGTGGGAAACCCCGGAGGTCTGCCTGTAGTGTGGGACTCCTCAGTATCTTCACTAATGACTCGATAGATGGAAATGACTGTGGAGCTAGTAAATGTGAAGGTGACGTCATGCTGGGTGGGACAGCAGGCCCTTTGGAAGATAAGTTTAGGGTAAGAATAACCTTGATAAATTGAAACAATGGTCTTAAAGAACTGGACAAAATTCGGTAAAGACAAGCAAACTTGGGGTGAAATAGTGAAGAAAAGGTCCGGGGTTACAATTGACCACAAGCATCAATATAATATTTTTATCATAGAAATTAAAGTGTGAAAGGGACCTTGAAAGATCATCGAGTCCAACCCCCCTGCTCTGGGCAGGAATGCTGCTGAGGTCAAATGATCCTAGCAAGGCGTCTGTCCAGTCTCCTCTTGAAGACTGCCAAGGCCGGGGACTGCGCCACCTCCTTGGGAAGTCTAGTCCAGTTTCTAGTCTCCCTTATGGTAAAGAAGTTCTTTCTTGCATCCAACCTGAGACCATCCTCTAACAGTTTATGGTCACTGCTCCTGCTCCTCCCCTGAGAAAAAGCCTGAGCTTCTGTATGTTTGGGGTTTCTGCAGAGAGAGCGGTGACTCCCCTCCAAAACGCATTTTTTGTTGCAATTGCCAGCGAACCGCATCAGCTGACAATAGGCAGGTACGTGGGGAGCCATGGTTTCAGTTTATTGTGCAAAACCTATTCCTCTGTTATTTCTCTGTGCTGCCCTCCCAATGAGCTTGTTGCATCTTGTCCTAGAACCACAATTCCAGTGATGCCAACTCCCGTGATTTTTGATGTTGTTCTTAAAGTCCATGCTTTGGAAATGTGGAAAACTTAGCTCTTTCTTGTACTGATTTTTATATTCTACTATAATAAAGGGCTTAGTCTGTCTGTCTGTCTGTGCGTCTGTCTGTGTGAAGTGCTTTTGGTCAACTGTGCATGTGCCGCTGAGAGGGTGGGCGGCGATTGGCTGCACGGCCCAAGGCAGGCGGAGGTGGGCACGCATGCACCTAACAGCCAGGGAGGAAGCCTCGCTGCTCAGGGGAGGCGGTGGGCGGTGGGTGGAGGCTGGTGCGCACTCACCCAACAGCCGGCAGGGACGGAGGGGAGTGAGGAGGGGAGGCTGGGAAACGAGAGGAAGGCCCGCTGCTCAGGGGAGGAGTAGGAGGCGGGCTGGGGGAGGGAGCCCCTGCACCAGCGGCTGGGGGAGGCGGTAGTGCAGGGAGGGTTTACATGGCAGGTGCCAAAGAGTGGGCGGCGTGTGTGTGTGTGTGGGTGTGTGTGTGTGTGTGTATAACTCTATACAAGTCTACGCTTTGGGAATGTGAAAATCTTAGCATATATGCATACATATACATACACATGCATGAAAGTGCCAAGTTTTTTATAGGTATCTATCTATATATAGATATAGATACGGATATATAGATATATATCTATATATAGATGGATAACTTAGCTCTTGCGTGCGTGCGTGTGTATATGTGTATATGCTAAGTTTTTCACATTCCCAAAGTTTTTTTTTTTAACTGCAACTCTGGTTTCAGATTTTTGGTGGGTTTTTTGTATTATTGAAATTGGCAACGTTAACTTTTATTGTCTAGTACAGGGCAGCGGCCTGTGTGTTTGCAGACACTGGTGAGGAAAAGAGGGAGATGCAATGTTTCTCTAGGTCAAGCTCGTCAACCTTTCGGGGCTCGGCACCCCTCTGGAACTCGTGAATCGAGACTGCCTGTCTCCAACTGATATATACAGTGCTTACCTCTTTCCGGAGGGGCAGGCCAGTGGAGGTGGGAGTCAGCCAGGTAGGGACAAGCTTGTGCTTGCATTTCCCTGCTTCTCTCCACACACTTCACAGCACCCTTCAATGGATCTCATGGCACTCCAGTGTGTCGTGGCACCCCAGTTGAGAATCACAGCTGTCGCTGTTGTGAAAGTTTTTGGGAATTCAATGGCATTTTTATGTTGAGTGTAGAATAGGGTTTTCATCTGCTTCCAGTATCAGTTTGGTTTCTAAACTTCAGTTGCAATGAAAAATAAAAGCACGTTTCTCAGTATCAATGGGATTCAGATGCATAGATTTTTAAAGGGAATTTGATCTCCCAGTGATGCGTGGTTTAGGGCAGTTTTGACTATGAACTCTGTTTCATATTCTGTTTCTTTACATTGCTCTCGTCCCCGTGGTATCTGAGCATCTCTACCCGGCACTGAAGTGAGAGGACTAGCATCTGCTACAGTTGTTTTTTTCTCTCTCTTCCCAAATGCTGTCATTTTAAGTCTTTTAGAGTGACGAGGTAGTCAAGATGACTGGCCAGGCCTAACTGGGGAACTCTCTATCCATGAGCATCTTTTTGGGACTCCTTATAAAGTGGTTTGAAGGACTGAAAATAGAAGCTTGGCTTTCTGTTGCAAAACATTTGGGGACGTTTCCTTTTCCCAGGCGCATGGTTATGACATTCCTCCTGAAATGTGTGCGCCATCTCCGCGTGTTGACAAAACAGGTCTTTTGTGCCACGAAGAAGAGTGCATCCTGTTCTCGGGTGGAAGGTGGAGGATCCCCAGCGTGAGCAGTTCCAGTGCCCCATGATCATGGGTGCTTTGTTTTCAGTTGCTGGGTCTAGTAGTGTAGTCTGGATAGGATATTCTTATTACTGTTACTCTTGCAGAAGTGCCTGGAATTAATGTTTTTATCTTACCCAGTGATGAATATATTTTAAAAACCAACCAGTAGTGGCCAGATTAAATTTTTTGCTTTAAGTTATTTTTCTGAATAGATTGTAGAGCTGACAGGAAAGCTCCTTCGGGTTAGCAGGGGAAAGGTGCCTTTATGATAGACTGAGGTGCTGAACACCTGCAGCTCCGGTTGAATTCGGTGGGGTTACAGGTACTCAGCACTGCTGAAAAATCAGGCACTTTCATGGTCTGAAGTGTATGTTGCTTCCTTGCCAAAGACCTTGTCAATCTAGTGCATAAACTTTCTCTTGTTTGTTAATTAAGGGCTAACACATCAAATAAAAAAATATGGACAGATGTAAAATCCTTCTTAGCATGGTAGGCTGCATCTGGATGAGTGGGAACGTGCGTTTCTCTGGGGACAAGCAGCAGCGGCACACCACGCGGCAAATTACCT
This sequence comes from Caiman crocodilus, assembly GCA_030014935.1. Lineage (NCBI taxonomy): Eukaryota > Metazoa > Chordata > Crocodylia > Alligatoridae > Caiman > Caiman crocodilus. The sequence continues at coordinate 137,573,922 of JAGPOW010001296.1, forward strand.
CAGGTGGGATAGGAAAGGCTTGCCCCAACAGCCTTATCTGGAGTCGTGAGGTCCTTGGGGAGCTGCAGCCATGGCACTCCTGCAGCAGTGAGCCTGGTCGGTAGCTGCCGTGAGCCTGGTCGGCAGGTTCAGCATAGCTCCGTCTTGCCAGGCTCTGGTTTTGGCTGGCACATGCTGCTGCCACGTGCGCCATCCCGCTTTTTTTCCCCCGATTTCCTGAGGTCAAAAAATCCCCATGATGCAAGGCAGCAGCACGGGGAATGCCTGCACGTGCAGTGCCTCTGTGTTTGGACATGGCCTTAAAATTTGGTTGTTGCAATTGGGACCTCGGTGAATTGTAGGACTTGCTACAAAATGTGTGAACACTGAACTAGGATTCCTTCCAGCCTAGATGCGTGACTTTTTTCTCATTCAGTTCTCAAGAAACAAAACCTTCCTTCAGGGCTTCAGGAGTCTGGTGTAGTTGACGTGTGTCAACCAGCTGTGGGTCTTAAGGAAATCTGTGGAAGATTTTTTTACTTAACAGCTGTAGATTACCCCAAACCCATCCCCACACCTGAAAGCTTTCTATTGAATTATTATTGGCCATGCTACGTTCATCGTGAAGAGTTGCCTCTGCTCAAGAGTAGCCGTACAGGAGAGTAATGGACTGTAAGTCGCATTCATTGGCAGGACCGTGTATAGGGAAACGTTCGCTGGGACAGTTGTTCAGACTGGTGTGCGCCTCCCTTGTTTTCATGAACGTTAAATGCACTTTCCATTAAAAAGAAAAACATTAGCTCGCTTGTAACGTGCTGTAACTTTTGCTCTCCAGGGAGTCTTACTGAAAGAAGAGCTGAAGGAGTCTCCTTAATGTCCCACTTGTTTTCTGAACAGCACTGAGTGGCTGACACCATGGCAGTGTTGTTTAGTGGGCTACGGACGTGTGGTCGGGAGTCGGTATTAATACCGCTTCCATAACCGGCTCACTGTGCACGCCGTTGGACAAGTTGCTTAGCTTTTCTACCCCGTCGCTTTCTTATCTGTAAAAGAACAGCTATGATGCTAATGATCTATAGTATCTCACTAGGCCGGTGGGAAGATTGATTGTTTAATGTACATTGAAGGCTGTGAAAATGTAACGGGCTCTGTGCTGTAAATGTTACTTGTTTGTTAATAATGGTGTTTTTTCTAACACAAAGACACTGGCACATATGGCACTTCTAAAAGGCAGAAATGAGCATTGAGGCAGGCAGGGAAAGCAGAAACGAAACCCCAGAAAGTCCATCTGTACTTCTGCTCTGTAGTTTTGGATAGTACAAGTAATGTCTGTTGAGCCTCAGTAGCCACTGCGGCCCTACTACTTGGGGAGTCCAAAAGAGAAAGGAGCTTAACATGCCATTATTAATCTTCACGCCTCTTAATAAGAGCTTTTAACTTTCATTCCCTGAGTCATCACATTTTTGCTTTGCTGGCCCCCTGTGGCATAACCAAATACCTTCCTAATTAATTTTAATAATAGAAAGACTCATTAGTGATGCGTGCTGGTCTGCTGGGAGAGAGCATGATTGAGATTGAGATTGATACCAGGGAAGAGAGTGAAATCATTTTTGGCATTTCAGCAGAGCTCCTCTCTAGACCGGGAGCTGAGGAGGTGAAATGGAGTCGGGGAGGCTTTGTGTACCGAGTCCTAGAGTTTTTAAGAAAGTGGATCAATTTGCTTTAATTGTGAAGGAGCATTCTCCTGTGAACATCTGTAGACTGTTGAGTTTAATGGGCCTACAGCTGGTGTTGATTGTAGGTTTTGGGGTCTTTTTCTTTTCTTTTACTTTGTATCTCATTTCCCTTTTTTCCCTACTGTTTCCTGGTGCAGTTTGGCTTTTCTGGCGCGTTTTTAAAAAACTATTAAAGAGCCATAAAGAGAAGTGCGCTTATCTGTTCAAGCTTTCTTCCTGCAGACACCTGTTAACAGTCGAGCGTAAGTAGGCTACAGCTGGTGCAGAGTGTGTAGGGGGTGGGAGGTGTTCAGAGGCTTTTTTTCTTGGGTTGGATTTTATGTTGTGGCTTTCTCCTTTGTAGGGGCCGCGGTGGGTCTTTGGGGAAGCAGCCCAGCAAGCAGTGTTTTGGGGGTGCTTAAAGCGGGTTCTTGTTTTTAATGCAACTCTTGTGTTTTGGGGGTGCTTAAAGTGGGGTTCTCCTCTGCAACGCGACTGCAGGAAAGGCAGCTTCTCTGTCAGGCTGTTTTGGTTTCCGTCGTGAGTTCAGGGTCTGAGCTGCCTAATTCAGTAGCACTGTACTTCTGTTACTCTGCCTGCCTCCCAGCCTCCAAAGCCAATAGCATCTAGATTAATAGATTCATAGATGCTGGGGTCGGAAGGGACCTCAATAGATCATCGAGTCCGACCCCCTGCATAGGCAGGAAATCTATCTATCAGGTCTAAGAAAATGAATTTGATTTTTTGATCCTTCCTGTCCTGCTGAGGCAGCACAACTGGCATCAGACTCACCTAGGCATAGAAGTAGCTGCAGTGCTGCTGATGGCAGACTTGGAAAAAAGGCGAGCAGTACAGATGGGTAATTTCGCTTGCAGGAGATTTACTACTAGAAGCGAAACGGAGTAAAAACCAGATTGGCTTGCCGAATCCAGGAGGACATCTGCACGGCTGCTAGTTCAGTCACCGTCTTTATTTACACGTGACGCTGAAATCGGAGCGCGCCAAAGCTGGAGTGTCACAGCGCTCTTTTTAGGGTCCCTCGTCGGGGTAGACATTCACTCTTAAAATGTACCTGGACTCAGCTGACGTGAGACCGTGGTTTGAGACACTCTGGGACTGGAATCAGGTACATAAAAGCCGGAGAAATCCAAGATTTTAAAAGCGTAGGAGATAGTATGGTGCACAGTGGAGTCCAAATATAGAAGAAGGCCAAGACATATTGGCGGTTCTGGGAAACTGCATAATTGTACCGTTTTGTCAAACAGTTATAAAACCTGTGTGTTGCAGGAGCATGTCTCCTGGATTATCTAGTAACCTGAGCCTTCTGCTAGGGGCCAGCATTTGCAATTAGGAGTGCTGGACTAGAAGGTGCCATAGAGGTCCTCAAGTCCAGTCGCCTGCCGCTGCAGGCAAACATATCATGTAATTAAATTCATAAGCTGACCAAGCTTTAGGAATAGTTGGATTTTGTTTTTCCCTCTTCTGGAAGGCTGGTTCAAAACCCCCTTCCTTCATGGGAGGAACCGTTCTTGCTTCTGATCCTAAATTTATTCATGGCCAGGTAATACCCGTTGGGTTTTTGTGCCAACATTTTCCTTTAGCGTAAACAGCAAGCAGATGGAGACTTGCAGTGGAGAAATCCTGGAGTTGTCTTAATAGATAAGGATAGGGATCAGCGGTCTGTAACCTGCAGGCTGGATCCAATCCGTAAGGGCATTATCTGGCATGGGGGATGGATGCCACAGTGGTGCTGAGCCGCCCATCCCCTCTGCAGCACTTGGCCGTGGATGGAGTCTGCTGCTCCACCATGTCTGTGGTCGCAGTGGGGATGGCGAGCAGTGGGGAGGGTAAGTGCAGGCAGCTCTCCACCCTGGGGGGCAAACCCTTGCAGCCTGTGATGGAGGTTGGATTTCAGAGGGTAGCCCATGCTGGCAAAATGTTGCCAACCCTTGGTAAAGGACACTTGCTGGGGTAAAGAGGGGTCTGTCTCATGTGCTGGGAGATTGCTGGCCTAAAGAGCAGGCCATATTACTACCCAGAACTCAGCTGGGATAGAAGCAGCATAGAGAAGGTGGTTAAGAAAATGATCAGCACGTCGTTATATATGCCATTGAATATAGTATATAAGCTATGACCATAATCCTAGTATAATCCATGCACCTATTGTGGCTACATGTCTCCTTCCAGTGGCTACATCATGTGCATAGTTCAGGGTTTGGTATTGCTGCAAAGCGACTAGTTTCCGAAGGAGAAACTTCCACTTTGAGTTTCAGAGAGATTAGGTTTATTCCCTCCTAAGGAAGCCATTGCATTATTTTGATGGGTAATGAGGAGCAAGGCTAGGAGCTGAGGCTGGGAGCTGAATTCCAGTAGCGCGCGTTATGCATGTAAGAGAGAAAAGTTAAGTAGAAATAAAAGGTTTGAAAAACAGCTGAGGAGAAAATGGAAAACATTAAGATTAGATTAATGTTTGCCCTTCTTTATGGGCTGTGCATCCTTTTAACATGAAAATAAAATATAAAATGCCAAAGTGGATGAAACTGCTACCGCAGATGCAATCAGCAGTAAGGAAAAGACCTATGAAGTATGAGGTTAAAATGGGAGAGTGGGAAGACTGTGAAATGAGTCAAGAGAGAATAAAAATGATGCAGAAGAGAGCAGCAGCAGAGACGGGAATAAAGATCTTTACAATATGGTTTAACATATACAGACATTTTTCAAGAATGAGCCATGAGCACCCTAATGTCAGCAGAGGAGGAGAGAGATAGGCTTCTGGAGACCTGGGTAATTTACTGAAAAAAAGAACGAGATTTAGCATTAAAAAAAATTATATGAACCAGTTGGCTTATTGTTCCCAAAGAAGTGAGGAGCAGATGCCAGCAACAGAGAGAGGGGCTTCCTAAGGAAGTAAAAAGAAAACAGAGGAACCTGGGGCTATGCCAAAACAGGTGATCAAATACATAAATGTTTAAAGTCTGACATGACTTAAATTGGGCATGGTCCAGGATTCTGAAGTGAGGACAGGGAGTAGTGCCTAGAGATGAGAGAGGAACAGATTTAATACCTGTCGTTAGGCAGTAGGGATTCTTGATCTTAATGCTAATCAAAAGCAACAGGTAAAGTGGAAACGCTTAGCTATTGAAAAAACCAAACCAAACCAAACGTGTATGTAAATTCTTTTCTCTAAAGAACCGTTTGCTTCCTGTTCACACTCTCCACTGCTCATTTTGCAATTGTATTTGCTCCTACATGGGTCAAGTCAACTTGATTTGGTCCCAAGACTGCTGCGACGGTTGGGGCACCTTAGATGCTGGGCATCATGGGCGATTCTTCGGGCAGAGCGACCCGGTGGCACCCATCTTCTCTCCAGCTATGGACGGCTGGTGGCTCCCAGGGAGCTCATGTGCCCCTTGCCAGGTCTTGTTTTTATTCCTGCTGGGTGTCCACACACCCTCCTCACCCAGCCATGTTGGGGTGCTAGTTATTTGCCAACAGCTTGACCATGGCACAGGCTGCATTGGGTTACATGGTACCAAATTGCAGACCAAGAGAGGTCTGGCCCGACAGGGCCTCATGGCTCATAGAGTTCAAAAGTGTGGGAAGCGTTGGAAAAAGAAACCTGTGTGTTCCAGCAGTGCTAGACGGCCAGAACGGAGGGGCCATCCTCATTACCTTGCTGTCTCTTCCCCAGTGTGAATATCTTTGCTCCTGCGCTGTGGCCAAGCAGTCTTATGCTCAGAATTATGCTCAGAATTAAGTAATTCCAATTAAAATAAGCCTGGGGGAATGAATGGTCAAGGATGCAAAAAACCCACTAAGCTAACTATATTTGAACGTCTAAAATCGACAAAAAACCTGGAAGCTGAAAACTCAGGATATGGGTATAAGTTAGCTTCCCTTTAGCCTTGGAAAAATACCAGTGAAAATTTCCAGCGACTTCAGTAGGCTTTGGGCCGGTCTTAGAGAGTAAAATTAGAGCAAAAGGAAATCTGCATTTATCATCAAAGAGAAATTGTGCCCATAGGATCTCATTTTAAACGAGTAAAATGCAAGAAATTGTACCAGTGATTTGCTGGAAGTTTTATTGCTTTTTATTCACTATCACACAGAAGAGCTCTTTTTTAAAATATATGGGCTGCACTGTTTAAGTAGATAAAGAACCTGTTTGGATATTCAAGTTAATGTGTTTTTCAGTGAAAACAGATGGGAATGCAAGGTGGTGGCTAACAAAGCGGTGCGTGCATCGGTATTGGGACTGAACTGGTTGTTTTACAGTGGCCTGGAAAAGCAGCAGGCAGTAAGATCATCCGATTTACTGATTCTCCAAAAATGGGTAAACAGGCACAGAAGTGAATTCAGGGATGCAAACACAAGACCTTTTCTATAAAGGCTTGCATAGGACAGAGCAGGGGAACCCAGGGCACATCCTGAAGGTGTAAAATTAAAGTCCTGGCCATTGTCCCCTAGCTTGTGGCATGCTATTTATAGAGGTACAGCCAAAGGAGGGTTCAGGCTAGAATTGGACCTTGCACTGGTTTGAGTTTCTACCCCAGCTCCAATTTAATTTCTGTCATGTATAAGTGTCCCCCCCGCTGTCACCCTTGCGACTAGCAGGTCAGGCAAGCAGAATATCCCGTTCTCCCATCTACAAAGCGGACAGGTGGCTGTTCACCGCTTAATAAATGCCCACTGAGCAAATTTTGCACTTACTTATATTTTTTCCGTTTTCTCCAGCCATTGGATGCTTGTAAGTACTGAAACCAGGTGATGGCACTGGTAATATGGGAATTTGACTACCAGCAAGAAAAACTAAAGCATTGTCATAACATTTGTAAACCTTTATATTTAGTGTCTGAATTGATGTTCAGATTGATCTGCTAATGTATCCCATTTATTTGTTCCTGTTCTGTTTTTTTGTTGGTTTTGGGGGTTTTTTTGGTTTTTTGCTTTAATCTTGTGAGTTCTGGCTCGCTGGTGCACATCTAGAACAACTCTTTTTAAATTGGTCTTTTCCGTTCAGATTTTAAGGTAGAAATGACCCCGAGTAGGATCTGGCCCCTTCTTATCACAAAAGAGGTTGAAAACTTTGGCCGTTGTTTTTGGAAAGGAGAGAAACTCACTGAAATGTACAACTCGGTGAACTACGCCAGCGCACGGCTTCCGAATCTGTTCGTAAATGTTGGAACCGCGGGTTATGATCTTCAGCGAAGGAACATCAGGGCACTGGGAAACAAAAAAGGTGAATTTCTTTAGCCAGAGGTAGGTTGAGACATCTGTTTAAACTACTGAAGGCAGCAGAAGCAGCAACGGGCATGTTTTGAAAAGACGAGCTAAACAAGTGCTGTATGTACGGGGAAAAATGTTGCAGAACTCCACTGTGTTAACTCAAAGGAGGAGACAGATTTTAGATGAGCTTTCTGGCCTGGCTTTGTCCTAAACTTCCCTCTGTTCCAGTTGGATGAAAAGGTGATCCTCATAGTCTTAACGACCATTGCTTTCAGGAAATGTAAAATTACCAGATCTCATTAATGCTGAGCTATATCATTCATCAAAGCTCTTCTTATGCCTCATGCTGGCTTCTTTTCTTTCCCCCTCTTAATCTTTCTCTCATTATAACTATATGTCTGCCCTTTGGACCTAGCTGCTTCCAAGAAGTTGACACCTGCAGAGATATTATTTGGTGAAGATTTGTTAACGCTTAAATAGCCAAAACGTTTTGCTGGGCCTTCAGTGAGGAATGGAAATCTATTGGAAACTGCTTTGCAGAATGAGAAGCGATGCAAATATTGGAGCACAAAAAGGAAGAAGAAAAAAAAAAAAAAGACCCGTGAAGTGATCATACACTAATGAAAAGTAATTATTTGTATAACTGTGTGGTATGTATCCCTGATAAATTATTAGTGTAGTTGTCGCCTAGCTGTACAAATGCACTTAATAGCATCAGCATTTCTGCTGCAAAGCCCTAGTTTGGAAGCTCATGTCTAATCTCATAAATTTTTCAGATACGCCTTGTGCACTTGGGTAACTCGAGACTAAAGCTTTCAAAATAAACCCAACTTGCCATGGATTATCCCTCAGTAGGGACGAGCGTCTTTGACGGGTGCACACAAAGTCGTACTCCAAATGGTAATACTAATAGTTCTATCGGGCCTTTCATCTAAAGAACTAAAGCACTTTGCAAACACTTGCATTACAGAAGTGCTGCCGTGATCAGGTATTTTAGCCAAATAAATACTGTTTAGAAAGGAATGTTCAAAAGGGCTTTTGGTAATACCTGTCACTGTTTCAGCATCTTTATTCATTGAGTGGAGCTCTTATCTCGCTCAGTGGGGGATGCCAATTTAACAGTGTGCTTTTCAGTTTAAAAAAAAAAATCTCAGTTCCATAAGGCAGATCTGCACTGAGAAAATGCATGTCCCATTGGAATTAAGAGTTTGAAAGTTGTTTTAAGGTCAGTTCGGTAATCAAGTTGGTTTTTTAAAGGGCTCTGATCAAATGTTCCACCAGAAGCTTTAAAATGGTTAGGCTACTAGGTCGGGGATGCTTAGCCTGCAGCCCCTGGGTCAGGTTCAGATCCTGGTGCCATGTCACCTGGCCCATGGGGTTCCCCACAGGTCCGGAAATTTGGTAGTGCGAGCGTGGTGGCATTGTTTCCCTGCTGTCATAGCTCTTGACCCATGAGAAGCCCTAGGCCCTGCATGTTGGATCCAGTGCCCAATCTGAGCACACAGGGTTGGGCAGTGGTGGCACCACCCTTGGGACCCAATCTTGGTGTGTGGGGCTGGCGCTAGCCCCTTGGGACCCTTGCAGGAGGTGGTGGTGTCGGGCACCAAGGCCCGATGCAACCTGCAGATGGGGGTCCAGGCCATTCATCTATCCTGCCAAGCCAAAAGGTTGTCTACCACTGCACCTAGACTGCTCTTTTCTTCTGCTTTCCTGTCTGTCTGCATCCATCTGTTGTCTTGGATATTGCAGTAGGGACTGACATGCGGTATGTCACTCCCTCTGCAATGTCTGGACAACAGGGCTCTGATCTGGGGCTGGACTCTTAACTATTGTCCTGTAGGTCAAATCCAGCCTGCAGCAGGCCTGGATTTGCCCCTGTGCAGTGCTGCACGCATATCATAGTATCTAGGGTCAGAAGGGGCCTAGAGCAGGCCATCTAGTCTGACCCCCGCCAATGGCAGGAACGAGTGCTGGGGTCACAGGACCCCAGCC
>JAGPOW010001296.1:137590751-137619239 GCA_030014935.1 Caiman crocodilus
CGTGGGAGCTCATTACTTGCCGGTGCAGGGGGGCCCAGATTCATGATCCCAGGCTCCCCCTGCACCAGCAGCAAGGTGTGATGGGATCTGATGCTTGATCCCAGAATCACACTGTCGACCATGCACATGTTGTCTGGTAGGAAGCGCAATTGTGTATGTCTGGCAGGGGTCTTCGTGTCCTTCATTTGATCCCTTCTCCCGCCCCAACCCTTATCCCCAACTAGTTTGCCGTCTTGTAATGTTTTTCTCGAGATACTTTAATGATAGGCACTTAACAGTTGTGTTTGGTTAAAACTATATCTGTGGTCACGAGGAGGAGGGTATTAAAATAACTCTTGTGCTCTCAGTTTTGTGTACAGCTTCTAATGAAATGGCGTAATTTCAAAAGCAATTGTTGCAAGAGTTACAGAGTAATTGCGTTCATTCCAGAATGCAGGTTGCAAGTTCCCTAACGTTCATTAGAGCTGCAAGTCAAAGTAATGTTGAATGTATTTTAGGAAATTACAAGCACTGTTGTCCATCATACAAACCAATACATTTTTGTTGTTGCCAGAGCTTTCCTGAAACCTGAAAATGATGAAATCTTTAATAACTTTGTGGCTGCGTGGGTTCCCCTGAGCTTGCAGTAACTGCCAGGTACCAAGATATTGTTGAAATTAACTTGGTAATATAAAAATGTAGTATGCCAAAAAAAAAAAGAGAGAAAAAAGTCTGAACCCTCAAAGTCAAGGAATAGAGAGATGACTTTGAAACTCTCCATAATGACTATGCCCCCAACTCAGAAAATCTTGTCTGCGTTCAAGAGCTCTTGTTAATCTGAAAAACCTGGAGGATTACATAAATAATGAAAGAGCTAAAAATGCCTTGGTTTTGTAATGTAGATGAAGGCAAGGTGTCATGTCAGGAGCACATTTACATATGGAAATTATTTAGTTATTGTTTCTTGTCCTCTAAAGAAGTGAAATGTTTATGAATATGCATCGATTCAATTAAAATATTAATGGTACATTGATACTTTTGGTTTTAGGTCTCCAAATACCCATAAACAGTTTCATTTTAATATCGTGTAATGGGGAGGGCTAGTTTTAGGAGACGAGGCTTGCTGTCTTTCTTCGAGTAGAGGGGATTCTGAAGGATAAATGGGATACCAGCAAATCAGTCATTTGCCCTGCTTTACTCACCAGTGGGTGCATCTACACATGTTATTCATGTGAGAGAATAAACCCCAGTGCAGTTTGTGCTAGAGTCAGCTGCTCCCAGGTGCAGCGTTTACATGAGTGCCTGGGACCGCAGCGCTTTGGGATGGGGTGGACAGCCCTGGGCTGGCAGGAAGCCCGGGGTGTCAGCCCTGGGCTCCAGGTGACCATCGGGTGGCGAAGGGGCTGCCTGGGGCACAAGGGTGCTACTCTGAGGCTAGGCAGCAGGGAACCCCCATCCTTCACACCCTCCGATCCCAGCCAGCCCGTTACCGTCTACACTGGCATTTTGGCACAGTAAATTACTCCACCGTAGAATAGTACTATACTGCGGCACAGTTAATTAATTTATAGCACCCTAATACTGGTGCATGTATAGACTGATGCTTTACTGCGGAGCTAATTAGACCACTCCGCCAGAAAGCATGTGTAAATGCGCCCAGTATGTAGCAGTTTAAGATGGAGGTTGTCAGCCAGGATACACATACTGCTGGGGGTACTTTGGTGTCCTGGGGGTGTACTTCTGCTTTTATCTACATACCTAAAATTCCAGTGGAGGAGATCACCCTGGTATCTAAATGACTTCTGCAAGCCTACACCCTCTTTCAGAGCAGCCTTATTACTTCTGGTGCAGCACAGCATCTTTACAGCTGTACTTTCCTCTCCTTTCAACATATGCCCGTCCCTGCGGCTCCAGTCGCTTCTTATTTTACTCCTAATCTTCTCTAAACACAAGACATTTACTTGATTGTGACAGAGGTAACTTTTTAAAACAGCTTAAATAGTTTAATTTGAACCCTGCTTCTTTGCAGTTCACGAACATAAGGTTTAAGCAGTACCAAAATGTACCTAAGAGTTCATTTTAATGGATCTCATTATCAGAGACTGCCAGTGAACACTTTCCATGATTGAGCACATTTAAAGAAAGGAATAAAAGTTTTTAAGATGACAAAACAGAAACTGAGCAACAGATGGTATTAAAAAAAACTTCCACAAACCGTCACAACTGAATTTTAATAGAGAGAGCTCCACAGGAGAATGAGAGATGAACATTGTATACACACAAAGGCATAAATGCAACAAATGATTATTTTTTATTTGTGGAAAGCAACGACTTTTTGCTAATGTCTTTTGTTGGACCAGCTGTACGTTTGTGAGAGAAGGCTGACAAGCGTTTGGGTGCCGAGTGCCCTTGGTCAGGCCTCTCTTCCCTTCATAAATTCAGAAGAAGTATGTTTCACTTGCACGGACCAAGTCAGAAGGTCCTTGGACCTAATGTTGAAATGAATGTGTAGAAGACCTTTAGGTTGATAAGTTGGAAATTAATTATGGTATAGTAGCGGCTAGAAATTTGCTGTGTTAATTTTCAGTGAACTGCAAGGCTGCGGTCCTTTCTGTTTAAATGCTGATGTGCGTTCCCTCTGGGATGACGGTGAAGTCCATATAAAAGGTTCATCTGATTCCAGCCATCATAGCTTGTTTCCTGATTGGGACAAATTGCTTTTTTCACATGGTCTTCTGTACTGTTCCCCAGCTTCCCCCAGCCAGTCCTCCATGTTGGAGGGTTCTCAATGGCCAGGGCAAAGTACTTGAGAGCACCACTTTCCCAAAGCCATAGAAGCAAATAATTTGACAGGTGAGGGAACTCGAACTGAAAACTTCAGTAACTGGGAGTAGAGCTTTCCAGCCATCCAGGTGGGGGTGGGTTTTTTTTACAGGCACTTACTGCACAGGAGACTAATTTACTGTGCAGTAAATTGGTTGCAGATTTTACAGTACGGTGAAACTAAATAGCATTAATAAATAGCCCAGCGTGAATGCAGAAAGGGTGTTCTTGGCCCAGAAGCACTCGTTGCTCAAGGGAAGTTTGTTTAAGCAGTTGACACTGTGTGACCGGATGACTTGGAGCGTGTCGGTGTAAAAGATGACGTTCTCTTGAGGAACACACCCACTTCTTGCGTGCGGAAATAGCTGTTGGTTCCTCGTGTCTGGAACCTACGCCGAGTGGGAAACGGCACAGTAGGAATAGGCCCGGGGTCGGATCTACTTGCTTTAGAAAAGGCAGCCTGTTTTTATTACTGTTTGGCCTGCAGAGGCACTACAGTTATGGGTAGGGGCCTACTGAAACCGCAGCGAGACGAAACGGTTTTAATGGCCCACTCGCAGCACGCAGAGCTGATTTCATGGCCGTTTTGCTGTGGCCCCACCCCTTGGTGCTGGTTGGTGGCAAGGACCTGCCCCTCAGCACTGATTGGCAGAAAGGCCCTGCAGGGGTGAAGAAAGGGGCGGCTGCCATCTTGATTACTGTCTACCCTTCATGTGACTCTGCTTCTCAGCACCGACTGGCCGAGAGACCCTGATGGGGTAGGAGGGACAAGCGGGCAGCTGCCATCTTGTCTGTTGCCCTTTGTGCCACTCTGCCACCCAGTGTCTTCCCCTCCTCCCACTGGGGAGCCAGCATTTTATTTTTATTAAGATTTTTGTTGTTGATTTTGTGGACAGTCCCAGATTATGCAGTTGCCATGAACTGCACAAAACCACAAATTAAGTAAGTCCCTAATTACGGGACAATGAGCTTAATTCTGTTTTTGCTTTTGCTTATACATCATTGGTTAAAGGTCAGCTGTGTTTTAGATGTGAGGAAGAACACGTATGGAATTCAAGATACTGTTTCTTCAGTCAGTTTTTGAACCCCACTTTATCAAAGAACAAGTTCCACATCTAAAATACCTCTATCTTCAAGGATTCGTTTGGTTTCGTGCAGAGTTTTGAAACTTTATTTTTTAAAGAACTTGTCTAGACGGCCTGTAGAGAGAATTGTATTTAGTAAGCAAAGTTGCCAGTTGTCTGTTACACTAATAAGGATATCATTGCAGGGAAAACTGAAGATGATTTAGATAATCTTCTGCATGAGCCGATTGAGAAAGGACACCTTTGTCAGCAGTTAGAGCCTATTGATCATACTGGATTTTTGAATGATTTTTTTTTCTGTACTTACAATCCAGCTATTTCTCCCCACAAAAAACGGTACCAGCAGAGCAGCCTTTGGATTCTGCCTTTTAAAAATGTAGTGAGTTTGGAGTGTTGCTGTTTCTGTGATGGGCCAAGAAACGTGAATGGTGCAGTGTTTTGGGGGGGGGGTGCGGGGAGGAAGAGATAATATTAGACCCACCGTATAGTTGGGTCTAACAAGCTTTTGGGCACAGTGTCCTTTGTCAGATCTTGGAAAGAAGCAGAAACAGCCTAAGCTCCATACCGGCATGGCGGTCCGTAGGGCGGGGGGGTGGGGTGTGAATCGGGGTGACCAACCCAGACCCCGCACTTTGGGGGGCCTCACGGAGCTGGGCATAGCATCCGCAGCCACTCCACATTGCCACTGGCTTCACGCCTGGCTGCTCAGCCCTCCCGCCGTGCTGAATCCGGCTGCTCGCTCCCCCCCACGCCCACCCCCAAATCCGCTGCTGGCTTCCTTGGCTCCAGGGGCAGGGCCCCACACAGGTTGCTTTTACTCCGGGCCCTGCACCCTGCTTGCGTTGGCTCTGCATACCGGATAACACACTGACTTGTGGTTGTGCCCTCCTCTTTAGGGCTAGGGACAGAGGTTACACATAAAGTGGTTTAAACCTGTAGCAGAACAGAAGCTGAGCGCGCATAAACCAGTTTCAAAATGGCTGAAACTGGTTTAAGATGAACCTGGTTGAATGTACTTTCTCACATTTAAGTGCTTAGAGCAGATTTATCTACGGCAGTGGTTGAATGGGTGACTGGCTCTGTCCATTGTTGCTCGGGGAGAGATGCCAGGGACTGTCGTGGGTTAAATTAGGCAATATCTCCGTGGCTGTAATGGTTTGTATTGCAGAGACACCTAGGGACTGCAGTCATAACCCAGGACTTCATCGTACTTGGCACTGAACCCACGTCCTGCAAGAACACCAGGCTCTACCTAGCATCTCGGTGCAGGAGAAAAGACAACAATCAATAACAGCCGGCAGAAGAAATCCCAGAATATAGTGAGCCGGCCAAGTAGGCAGCGCCAGGAGGGTACCCAGGGGACCAGTCCCCGTGACTGCAGTGCAGCAGGAGCAAAGACTGACAGGAGGAGTTGATGCTATAGGAGTCTGAAGAGAGATTTGGAAACAACAGGGCGAGAGAGATACTTGAAGAGCAAGTATAAAATTAGGCATGGAAATACCCATTAGTATTTCTGGTGACGGGAAGAGAAAGAAGTGTTTTGCCTCTGAAGAGTTAAATGAAATTCTTGACAGCTGTGACGTGAAAGCTACCCAGACATTATTGCATTTATTTTGAACTTTAAACCCCCCCCAACAGTTTGATTAGTTGGAGCAGGTTTTCCCCTGAGGGAAGACTGTGGAATGTAATTTCATTACAAAATATAGTGCTTGGAGTTGAACTGAAGTTGGATTTTTTACCCTCGGGGAATTGACATTTCTGTTTCTTGACATTTCTGCCATTGTTAGACTAGCTTCTTTGTACTTATTTTTTTTTTCCAGTGAAATTTTAACTTTGGCTTCTTGAAGCTGAGCGTGTCTTCTCTTGTAGGCAAAACTCTAATAATTTGAATTAGCTCAACGGGCAGCGGAACAGGCAGATCATTAGAAAACAAGACTATGTTGTTGTGTTCAACATATGGCACCTGGTTGATACAATTAATTACAGAAAGGGAATTAAGCAGTCGTCAATTAAACATGGATACTTTTAACATTGTCATGAGAAAACAATATTGCAAAATAAAGACGAGGGGAGGGGAATTATAATGTGTCACATGGGCTCAGAGCTCTGAGTGTGGGCATTTTAAACCCAGCATGTCTAGAAAAAATAGATATAATTGCTTGTATCCTGCAGCATTGTTCTTAAGAAAAATACTGGTTTGACAGAAGCTGCAGTGGTTTCTTTCATAGGGTGTCGAGGGTTTAAACTGTTCTTCTCCACGGGCTTTGCACTCCAGTATGGCTTAGCAATGATTTTTACTGGAGGCACGGGAATACTCTATATCGTACGTGGGGATGGGAATGGAGCGGATGACCTTCTTGGTCTCTTTCTGTGCTCAGTCAGCATGATCCTACAAAGCGTGTCATGTGGCATTCGCATGACATTTTTCTTCCAGTGCTGCCTTCAGGGTAGAGGGCACATATTTCACCCTTAAATAGGACCAGGTCTCCACTTCTTCCAACACAACTATGTCAGCTAAGTGTGTTGAAGAGGTATGGAGCCACTGGAAGCTCCTAGGATAGACGTGATTACACCAGTACAAGTGTCCTTATGTCCTGGGGAATGGTTTTTCCATTCCATTTTCCTCTTAGTTTTGTCATTATGGCTATGTTCATGGTCGAAAAGTGTTGCTGCTGCTGTATAGTAGTGTTGTTTTACTGAAGAGGATGATAAAGAAGAATAGTGAGAGACTCGGATATCATTGAGCCTGACCGGTCCCTGCTTTCTTTGGTCTAATTCCTCATTATGTCAGCTGGGCAGATATTAGAGAGTGTCACTAGTAAGCTGGAATAAAATGAGTATTCATGTCACTGTAGTTAGCTTTCTGTCAAATAAGCAGGCTTAGCTCCTTTTGTTTCTCTGTCTGAGCACTGGAAAACTGGACCTGGTTTAAAAAGAAAATAGAAGTTTAGGTTAAAAAAAAATTCAAAATGACGACTTTGTGGTTTTTATTCAAGTGTATTTGCACTTCTGAGTAAACCAACTATTTTCAATGTGGAAGAAGCTATCTACCACCCCTTCCCTACAGTTCTGCTTTGTCCTCTAAGCTGATAGGGACAGTTCAGTTAGATTTCACAGCTCTCTCCACAAATTAAATTCTAGTGTCTTTTTCAGTATTGAGCCTGGAGCTGTTTAAGTATGGGCTTCACTGTGGGCAGATGTAGGATTTTGAAAAGAGGGTGCAAATGATGGGTGCATCATCAGATATAACACAATGCATAAAAAAGAAGAAGTTAAGAGCCTGGAAGCTTTACTAATAAGCTAGTGTCTTTGGGCTGTATTATTCAGTTTAAAATCACAGCAAAAGCAAATATAAATTTGCGATACCCTATATTATGAATAAATAATGAAATAAACTAGGCAAAAAATAATCAAAACATGTTGCTTCATTAGTCCTGTAGTCATTAGAATTCAGCAGACGTCTCTTTTTCAGACTCATAAAACAAAATCTAGCCTTCTTGAGCATCTTGAGAGTACATCCAATGCTCCACTACCTGTTATTTCCACACCCGGGTCAATGTTTTTAGCTAAATTTAAAGCAGTCTGCACAACTGTGAAATAGAAGGTACATTACCAGCAATGCTAACAGACAGCAGAACTGCATAAGAAAGAATTGCTTAATTAGTGGAACATTAAAACCATTAAAAAGGGTGAGGAAGTCATTAACACCCATGGAATGAAGAGTTTAGAAGGAATTGGGCGGAGTATAATGAGCCAGGAAGTCAGCTGACTTCTTCACTTCTTCCTGACTAGACATGCTACTTCCACTGCCAGGTTGTTGGTTTTAAACTTTGGGTGAAGCAGGAGATCCAGTAGTTGATCTTCCACAAGTGCAAGGCTTTTTGTGCATGACAGAATGACACCACCTCCAAGTAAGAAACAAAATTGAGTCTCCAACAGGCCAAGGCAGAGGTCCAAAGGAGGATCCATGATATGAAAAACAAATGGTGGGAAGACAAGGCCAAAGAGATTTAGCATCTCTCTGACATCCATGATATGCAACGTTTCTTCAGTGCCACTGAAGTCATCTGTGGTCCAAGCAGTTGGGGACCAACCCCCTTGAGACCTAAGAATGGAAGAGACCTGATCAAAGAAAGCATCAAGAGGTACAACTGCCACGATCATCACAGCTTGCCAGCTGCAGAAAAAAATGCTAGGAACAACATAAACCTACCTACATAGCTGCCTTTGACCTCAAAAAATCCTTCGACTCTGTCAATCAAGAAGCACAGTGGAGGGTCCTTCTACAGTATGGTTGCTCACCAAAATACGTTGCTATTCTTTGCTTGCTCCATGACAGCATGTGAGCAGTGGTTCTCAGTAATGGATCTATCACAGATCCCGTTGAGTTTAAGAAGGGATTTAAACAAGGATCATTGCTCCAACACTCCCCTCAGTATACCTTTCTGCAGTGCTGCTACTGACAAGCTTCTAGTCTAAATGGCGTCCTACACTACCGAATGTATGGTTAGGTGTTTGGTCTCAGTTTACGCTGAGCTAAAATCAAGACCACCCCAACCTCAATCATTGATGCTGTACTGTGCGTTTGCACAGAAGCAGACTTTCAGGCAATCATCGACGTCTTTACCAAAGCATACAAGAAAATACGACTGATGCTTAACGAGGAGAAGGCTAAGGTCCTCCATCAGCAAGCTCTTAACGAGCAGTCCGAAGTAATTCAGATTCACAGTGAGGCTCTGGAAAATGTTGAACGTTTCCCAGACCTCAGAAGCCATCTCTTGCAGAAGGCTGAGATTGATGAAGAAATCCCACATGGCCTCAAATGAACAAGTGCAGCTTTTGGACACCTGAGGAGATAGGTGTTCAAAGACCATGACATCAGATCCAACGCCAAGCTCATGGTTTATCAAACAGTTGTGATCCCCACCTTGCTGTATGGAGCTGAGATGTGGACAACATACAGGAGATCACTCAGGTCATTTGAGAAGTATCATCAACACTGCCCATGGAAGATCCTTCGAATCCAATGGGAAGATAGACACACCAACGTTAGTGTCTTCTCGCAAACAAGTGCAATGAACATCGAGGTGATGATCATCCAATGTCAACTTTGCTGGGCCAGTCACATCACCCAAATGTCCTACTCCAGAGTCCTGAAGCAAGTTTTATTCTCCCAGATCAGTCAAGGTGTACGCTCCAGAGGAGGGCAGAGAAAGCGCTTCAAAGATGTCCTCGCGCCCATCTTGAAAAATGCAACATTGACGTCAACTCACAGGAGATTCTTCCTCCATCTGCGGAGGTCCCGGGTGAAAGTCTGTTGCAAAGATTGCCACACTTTGAAATCTTATGACGACAACAGGAGAGGTCTTGCACCCCTAAGCATGGCTCTGAATAAGACTATCACTGAAGGCTGTCATCCTCAACTGTGAGGGATTGCCAGAGATGAGCAGAAATCAAAGGTGGGTGTAAGTGCACCACTGCTACCTCCTGGATCTGCCCTGGATTTCTTTGACCACACTTTTGATTTAGTTATTTTCCCCAGTTTCTGAAGCTCTTGTTGACCTGAAATTTGTGGGGAGAGAGGAAGATTTCATAGGTACTTACTGTCACGCAAGTTTCTTGTTCTCTTTTGTTTCCCACTGTGGTGAACGGGGTTTTCCAACCTGGTTTTGTAAATACAGTTGGGTTAGGATCACAGTAAAAGATGATTCTGAGGAGAGCACGGCTGCAGAATGGCTTGCATATACTTTTAAAGAGAAGGTGGGTCCAGATCTCATAGTTGGATTGGCCAAGCTTCTTTAAAACACAACTTATAGAATATAGATTTTAATGAAGCAAGGGTTTAGGTTAAATAAGAATCAGGCTAAGCCTGGCAATGCAAACAGGGGGCAAAGATGAAAATGTTACGATGCGCTATGTGAAGTAAAATAAGTGTTGGGGGTTTTTTCTTGGATTTCAGTTGGAAAGTCTTTGAGTGTGGGACCATAAGCCAAATCAGTGAGTGGGATCTCAAGGATCTGGGAATATAAGAGAAAATAGAACAAATACAAAGTTTTGGAAAACATGTTTTGCTTTAGTAATTGCAAAATATGCTAACCACGAATCATATTTAATTTGAGCTGTTTTGCAGACTGTTCTGTTGAAATTTAATGTAGGCTGTTAGTAAAGTGTTGATATGCATTAGCATGTTTAATGTGATCGGTCAACTAAAGTTACGAGACCAGAATAGTATAATAAGGGATGTTGTTTAGAGATGGGGTCCTCGACTGGAAGTGTAGCCGAATGCTTTGGCACTACACTCTCTGGCAGCTGGCAAGCTATTTGATTGTCTGGGTTTCCAGTTGATGTATTGCCTTTATTATTTGTTCTGCTAGAATTTGCCATAATCATAAGACAATTTTAACTTAACGTTTTTTGTTTTTTTTTAAAAAAAAAGAAAAAAAAGGATTTTCTGAAAGTTCTTTTAAATGTCAACATTATTAATCCTCACGTTTCGGGTCCCTCAATTTAGAATTGTTTTCAGAAGTTGAACCCATAAAAGTGTCAGTAGTGCAAACTTAATTAAAAGGTGGAGGGAAGGAACCAAATTGGAAAAGATGGGACAACTTGTACCTTGGGGGAAGTGCGCAGTGCCAGATTCTTAACGTAAATACTGAAAATAGGTCTCCAACCATTGCACACCATTGGGGTGCAAGGATCGGACAGCTGAGCCCCTGCCCCCTCCTTTGCTCCTGTAGCTTCCGTAAGGGTATCTTTTACCCTTTTGTGTCTACTTGATGGCAAGTGTGAACCATAACTCTTGTGAGGAAACATAAGGATTGGGAATAAGGACTCAAGTCATTTCACATGGGCCACTGAACAACCACCAGCTTTAAATCAGTAATAGATAGGATCAGATTTGCACCAGCCATCTGAGTGAGAAAGATGCTGCATCCTATTAGTCAGCAGTTTGCTGAGAGAGAGCAGTGGGCTGGGGGGGATGGTGGAGTAAATCAGCTGCACCTTTTGTTTCGTGCTTGTGTTCGGTGTGTAGCAGAATGGGCTCCTGGTCCTTGCCTGGGACGCGTAACCTTTGCCAACAGCAGAAATGACTTGCGTTCTTTCGCTTTCTCTGTCTGAAAATGGACAAGTCCCTCCTACCACTTGTGCTTTCCACTGGAAATACAACTCGTGGCTCTGAAGCTGAGGCAGACGCCGCTGAGAGGCTCAGTTTAACAGAGTCAGAAAGACACCTTGCTTCCTTTTTCTCTGGTGCAATTCAAAGCTTTGTTTCACCTGCCTACCATTTGTGATGCTCTATTAACTTTTAGGATAAGTTAAAAAAAAAATATATATATATATATATATTATATTTATTAATTTTTTTAATTATTTTTTTACTTGCCATTTGTGATGCTTTATTAACATTTAGGATGAGTAAAAATTATATTTAATCATTTTTTAAAATTATTTTTGTTTCGCTATCCTAAATGTTAATAAAACGTCACAAATGGTAGACAGGTGAAACATTGTGTGTGTTTCTCTCCCCCTCTCTCTCTCTCTCTTTTTTGGTTACCTTCCTGTTTTTTTTTCCTTTCTCTGACATCAGTTTTGTGCCTTTTATCCTAATTTCTGTGCAGAAGTTTTCAAATGAAAATAACAGCAGTAGCCTGGCATACACAAATAACAAATACTCTCGTCTGCTTTGGAGAAGCCGCAGGGTTCCTCGTGTGGACACCATGCAGAAATGTATGGAAAGATCCAGCCATGCTTCTCTCTGTTTTTTTCTAGAGTTTGCTCAATTAGGTTCAGCATGATTCTGGCACACTGACTTTTATGAAATTGGTTTTTATTAAAGTCTGCAGGTTGTTCTTGCGCTAGCAATGGCTTTGATTAAGCACGGTATTAGGGTCATATCCTAGAATACCGGCATTTCCAAATCCCTGGCTGTCTTTGAAAGAGTTGTGATTAAAGTTCTGGCTCTTTTCCTGCAATTGCTAATGTCTGTGGAGGGTTGAGTTACCATGCTTGTTATTGGCGCTTGAGTTCTGTTACAGCCTCTTGTGCTTTCTTGCCAATATTGCTGGCAGTCTCCAGAGGGAAGTGGTTTTTGCATTGAAATGCAAGAACTAAAAGCTGTAGCAAAATTAACACCAGGGTCTAGAATTTCCAGCGTGACCAAGGAGTGGAGCGTTGGGTGTTTTCGAACGTCTAATTCATCTTTGATTGAATTTCAGGCAAAACAAAGCAAGGAGGATGAGGGAATGGGGGGAACCCATCTAAAAGAGATTACGGATGACCAGGTTGAGAAATGTCG
This sequence comes from Caiman crocodilus, assembly GCA_030014935.1. Lineage (NCBI taxonomy): Eukaryota > Metazoa > Chordata > Crocodylia > Alligatoridae > Caiman > Caiman crocodilus. The sequence goes on from JAGPOW010001296.1 coordinate 137,602,935, forward strand.
GCTGACAGGTCGTATTCTGTGCGTTCTGATCATTTTAGCTGGAGCCGGGAGTTGGTTTTACACCTTTTTTTGTGCACTGGCATGGACAATCTATTTAGGCTCCCAGGGGAAAGCCCTTGTTATTAGCAGGGATCTTTGGAAAATGAATTAATTCAGACCAGTTTATGCATTTATAAGGAGTTAAGGGCATTTTTTTGTGGCCATAAATTTATAGAGACATCACAACACTAAATAAGAAAGTAGGACTTTTTTTAGCATTGGCACGTGATCTACGAGCCATGCAGAATAGTAACGTTTTTAAACGTTGTCAAAGGGCTGACGAGTTTATCTACAGTAGAAATGATGCTTTCATTAAAACGAGTAGGCGATGATCTCCCAGATGGTATTTTACAATTGCCAGGAGCCCAGTTATGGCTGGCTTGTAAATTTTCACTTTTTTCTGTATGTGTGTTTCAGATGAAGTATCCGTGTACAGAGTATGCACATGGATATATGATGTGCCTGTTTATCACATGTCTTGCACTTCTCTGTGCTTTGCCTCGGGTGACTTCAAAACACTTAACAGACTTTAATCGGTGGGTTAAGTCTCACAACAATCCAACGAGGAAGTCAAGCTAAGACTTCTGCTTTTAGCGGTGGGGAAACCGAGGCACAACACAATAGACTTGTTCGCACAAGGTGGTGGGTGTGTGGCACAGGCCAGCTTAACTTCTTGAATCAGACGTGTACTCTTACCACCAAGCATGTTCCCGTCACGTAACATTTCTGTAGTGAGTTAAAGTATTAAAAAAGGCAGATGAAATGTGGGAGTTCTTGAGGGGAGAGATTTGAATGGCTTATAAGAATATAAAATGATAGATAACTGTATGCCTAGAAATATCTTTGTCTTTTTTAACTCTCCGGGTTTTTTTTCTTCTTCTGACATATGATGTGAATATGAAATATGTCAGGAATATAACAATTCTAGATAGGAACTGTTTGCCACTTGGAGAGATAAGATGGAAAAAGAAAAAAAGCTCCAAAAGGGGAAAGGGAAAAAAAAAAACCCTTTAAATTGAAAGTTGCCCAGTATGTGGGCGAATAATTGCAGGTCAGTTAGCGTTAATGCATTGTCCTGTTTGGTATAAGGGTTTGCACTGCAGCCATGTTTTGGAACACCTTTTAGCTGGTAATTTTTAGGGGAGACCAACAAAAACAGTAAATATGCAAGCTGACATACATTAATCAGAGCTCCTGCTGCTAAGCCCTGAATTTAAAAAAAAAAGCATGAATTTTAAATGGATTATGTAGCTGAAAGGAGACTTTACATATGTGGCTGACACTGATCAAATGATAAAGTAGAGTCAAATTGAACTTCAACCTTTTGTACAGCCTGTGAAAGTGAAGGCACATTGCAGTTTTTCAAGGCAGATGGAGTGTGAGCAACTAATAAATCAGGTTTTAAAACATTAAAGAGCAACTTATTTGAATGCATATGGTGCTGGATCTCAGACAAGGGGAGCTTAAATGGGTTTGGGCACGGGGAACCTCGGCAGAACAATATGTCTGCCCATCAACTGCGTGACCGTATCCAAATCCAGTTCTTGCAACGATGTCCGGAAAGCTAAGTGAAAGATGACAACCTCTTTACACGATACGCACAGGAACCCTGTGGACTTTCAGGCAAGCGATCAAATAAGATGTATTCAAGCAAGGTACCCTTCTGTCGGATCCAGACCACACACGATCTGCATTGAATTGGGCCAGTATGAGAGGCCTAAGTAGTCACTTGCGCTTTATTGTAGGATGATAGCTCTACAAAAGAGCTAAATGGGGTTTCTTAAATACCTCTCAAAGAAAAAAAAGTGGTGGGGGGGAAGAATCATTATCCTCATTTTATGGGGAATGCAAAACCTTGCATGAACCCAGTCTAAGGTCCTCCATCAAGCCTCCAGGTGTGGGTTCCAGGTTGACCGAAGACCAGCGGTGTTAAATACTCCCAATTAAATCTGGATTGCATGAGGTGCCTCTTTGGATTCGTGCTCATGTCAAACTAGATTTGAAGCGTCTGGGACCTACCCACATAACGCGCTGTGTTGTAGTCAGTGGTCAGTACAGACTTGTGCTGGAGCTCCCTTGGAATAAGAGAGAAGTGACAGCTGTGCTAGGGCTGTTTCTCTTGGATCTCTTGCTTTTGGAAATTGCTTCTCCTCGATCTGAAACGAACCACAGCCTTTACACTGAAATGCATGCGCTCTTAGGCTCCGTCCCTGTTTCCTGGCATGTAGGGAGCAGATCCATCTGTAGCTGGGGTCTTCTGAGGGGTTGAGTTTATGTTCAGTTTTGCGGGTGTCAGGCCGTTGCATTTGGGAGCAAAGGGAATGCCTGTTCGTTTTGCACTAAATCTTTTCAGGGATCAGGAAGGCTGTCCGGAGCGCTTTCCATAGCAGCAGCTATATGTACGCCGTAAAAACCAAACACATTTGGAAAGGAGTGCACTGTTACAACAGACACAGAACTGACCCTGCGTTGTGTGTACCTGATGCGGCCACGTCCCACGGCGTGCTCTTGAAATCTGGAGTTACGGGAACGATGGTAAAATGCGAGGCAAGGTGCCACGGCAAGAAGAAATTGAGATGGTAATTGAAGAGTGATGGACGGTAGCAACAGGCTACTTATACTACCTACAGAAGTGGGGGCCGCTTTTTGGTTAAATAGATGCAGCGGTATGGAGATTGGGTCGGCAGAGAAGGGTTGGGAAACAAGTCGTCGGTTCGAGATGAGTCATTTGGAATGAACGTTATTTACTCCTTTACACAATCCAGAGCGTGTTAATTCATAGTATATTCGTAATGAAAGGGTTCGTTATGTTTTCTCTTGAAAGGATCCAATTAAACACGTGGGCTAAGCACTGCAAATTGCATTGCAGGGAAGAGTCCAGGCCAAGCAGGAGGAGAGGGTAGGTAACCAACTGAGCGTGTTGCAACTTCCACGTTTAAAGAAGCCCCGTTCTTCTGTTATTTCCAAAACCTCTTTTTTTTTTTTTTTTATTGGAGAACGAAGGCAGGGATTTTCAAAAGTACCTATGTAACGCAAGAGTTCCTGAATCACTTAAGGCCCTTTCAAAACTCAGAGTTTAGTCAGAAATATGCTGAAAGCTGGGCAAGCGCACGTGACGGAGGGTGAGAGCCCCGTGGCGTGGGAATCGATTTCTCGTTAGGAACAGTAGTGCTAGGGTTAACATTTAGTATTTACTTGCATTACTCTACTGCCCTGTCGCTCGAGCCGGATCGAGTCTCCTCATGTTCGGTGCTGTACAAAAGCACCAAGGATGGTAAAGACGAGGCCGTGCATGGAAGAGCAAAGTTTCAATAGACGAAATGGGCAAAGGTTGGGAGGAGAAACCGAAGCTGAGCAAGGGAAGTGCGTGTCCCACTTTTGAAAAGCCCTGTGTCGTAGCTCACTCGTTTGCCGCTGTGTTTTCTCAGCTGCGTGGGCTGGTGATTACTGCGTGTTGTAGGCAGATGGGTCTGGATCTGAACCTGCTGCACCTGGGAGCAGGTTGGACCTTGGACTTTCTGGTCTGCGGGGGATGCCGATATTTTAAACCCCAAAAGTAGCGATTTCCCAGAGAATAAAATTCTGAGATTTGCTTAGGATTTGGCAGTGTTGAAAAGCTGCTCTTCAGATGCCTGCAATGAAGAGGGAGAAGTTGGCTGCCCCTGTTCCCGGGGCGGGGGCTTCCTGGGCAGGCTCTGTAGTTTGGGGGGATCTCCTGAAGGATCCTGGCAACGTTGGCTTGAGCTGTGGCCTTCAAGGTTTGATGGTCTCCTCCCTGTTAAGGCTGGCGCTTCTCTGCCACGTCCTAGCTCTGAGGCAGTTGAACCCGGGAAGCTCTGGGTTGAGACGGACCTTGCATAAACCGGTTTGACCCAAATCAGTTAAGTCTGATACTACACTCAGCCAGGTTTATCTCAAACTGGTTTCAGCCATTTTCAAACTGGTTTATGTGCACCGAGCGTCTGTTCTGTTCTGGGTTTAAACTACTTTCTGATGACTTAAACCAGTGTATGTGTAATGTGTGTCCTTGCCATGGGGCAGGCTCCCCGGCAGGCTGGCCCATAATCGGGGCAGAGCCCACCTGAATTTCTGTGCAAGTTTTTCAAAACCAAACTGTTTCCATGCATTGCTTCAATGTGAACAAAATGGCATTTTCCAAGCAAACCGTCCAGGCTGGAAGATTTTCAAGTACAGTTTCTCTGGACAGTGAGTATCACAGATGTGAACTGGGATCCCCTGGAGATCTGCATCATGATCTCCCTGAAAGCGTCTGTCTTCCTTTTCACTGCTTTCTCTTTTCTTAGCCCTCCCCTCCCCTCCAATCCCTTAAAGAAAGCAATGCTTTATTTACCCAGTAACTAAGCCCATTCTTTTTGACGTCAAAGTGAATCCCAAATGCACTTTACATCCTTGTTGCCTCGGTGTTGATATCTCCGCTCTAGACTTCTGCCAAACACGGTGTTGGAGGAGCATGACGAATGGACAGTGGGAGCTAAAGAGACTTGAACTCCTTTTAGGATAATTAATCATCTCATTCTTGCCTCCATAGCATGGCATGGTCTTTGCATCTATGGATTTAGAACCACTTAAAAAAAAAAAAACAGAACTCTTTAGGCCTTTAATTCTTACTGATTTGAGATGTTGCCTACTACAGAGATCCTTTACAGTGGTCCACACTGATTCGAATGGGGATGCGGTATCTAAGTACTTGCAAAACATCTGTGTTTTAGTATTTGGGGCTTGATTGCAAATTTACAGCTCTCACCATGGAGGGATGGTGTGTAGGTGCTCTGTGCAAGAGCACCTTATGGAGAGGCTCTGGCTCTGGGTTCGAATCCTCTCCCAGGTTCCTCAGCTGCTCCGGGAGACCTGAGACTGGGCTATACTGGCAGGTGCATTGGCGTGAGAGATGGGCTTGCCACTTTGTAGAAATGGAAACAGAGCCCTTATCTGTGGCCCAGTAGATGGATACCTAACTTTGTCTGAAAAGGCTGTTTGATCGATGCCCTCTTCATGGCAGGCGCAGGTGTGTAGGGTGAGGGGCCCCGTCTTTCCCTCACGTAGACAGATCATCTGTAATAATCCAGCAGAAGCCACTAGATTATGATCAGATATCATTTAGTGCTTTTGTCCTTGGAGTGATTGATGCCGGCCTGCTTTGCGCAAGAAACCTTTGCATCGCTCACTTGTAAATAACCTTTAATTTACTATATTATTTAAAGTGCTTGGTTTCAATTCTCGTTGGATTGGCTTCTGCTCCCACTCGTGGATCATAAAAATCCAGCTAGAAGGTAATGGAACATGTCTCAAATACAGAAAAGCATTAACCCAAGGTTGACCTACTGTAACAAGAAATGTGCTGTCTCTCAAGGCTGTCCGTGCAACATAAGCTTAAATAACACTGTAGAGCTTCAAAGTCTGTGCGTGTCCAAGAAGAAAGGTTGCACAGATTTATAACAGTCGCTAGGTTTGCTGTTCTGCGGCTCTGGCCCTGACGCGCGCACTCAATGGGATGGCGGGCTGGACGGCTCACGTGGTTGTTAATGGGATTTATATAGAAAAATCAGTGTTTTCTTGGGTAAACCAACACATCTGGAATAAAGGGTCAGCAGGTTCTGACCGACTTAACGAGGCAGGTAAAGTGCTGGAAGTGTCTCTTTTTAGACCAAAAGGACGTAGTTTGTGGACCGAGCAGTGCTGAGGTATGAGAGCTTTCGAAGCTGTCGGCATGTGTCGACAATTTTTGCTGAACTTTCTATTTCCATTAATACCCCCAAAAAAGGGAGGGACAGGGTGTAGTTTGTGACTGATGATAGTTCACAGGATTGCGAAGTGTTTTCTGCTGTCGGTCATTCAGTTCGGGCCCTTGATGTTTGAGGGTTACAGAAAATAGTGGCAATAAAATAAATACTGGACAGACATTCACATCTCAGTAATTACTCCATTTATGGTCTCTGCAGGACGTCTGATATGTCAGCAAGGCCAAGGAGACCATGTTGGCCTCACCTAGTTTGCTTAAGCTGATCCTTTCAGGAAGAATTACAGTGCATATATATGCGTGTCCGGGAAAAGTTTGCACTACCGTTATAGCTACGTGTGGGTTTTATCACATGACTTCAGTCTCTTGTAATCCCTAAAATCATGAAATGTTATATTTTTAAGAAAAGGATCCTGGAGGGCAGTCAGGTCCCATCTCTTTTTGTCAGCGGGTGCTTGGCTTTAGAGGCATCCTAGATTTTCTCATTCAGGTCTTTGGATACGGTGATGTGCGCGCTGGCAGGTGGAAGGAAAACATCTTTAGGAAACGGCTCCCAGGAGGGCGCTTGGGGATCTCGAGTAAAACACAAAGCGTTGTTCTGTAGTGGGTTTCATTAGATTACCTGTATTATTACAATTTACTTTGACCCTATCGAAAGCTATTTCTGATGCTCCGCATGAGAGAAAATTGCTATTGCTTCTGAAAAAATGGAAGAAAGTAAACCCCCCAAATGTCCATAAATATTAGCCGCTGTTTTTCCGATGTTGGTGTAATACTTGGCACTAACACAACGCACTCCATCAATATAAAAACGGTAGCAGATATCTTCTTTTTACAGATGGGGAGAAAGAGGCATAGACAGTTAGAGAAAACTAGTCTCACGGGACGCACCAGAACGAGAGCTTAAAATGTAAGGATGAAATGGTAATAACTCTGTAAGGGATTTGGATATCCAGTTCCTAGTGAAATTTCAGCCCAAATCTCTTTACTCCCAAATCTCTACTCAATCCTTTACACCCCTCTGCAGTCCATGTGCAGCCATTATGCAGTTTGACATTTTAAAACATGTCAGAATTGTTTTATGCGCATCCTGCTGACTGTAATAATTGGAATAAATGTGTGCTCACTGAAGTTACTGATTATATTCATGAAAGGAAAAATAAAAGCTCCAAATCAATAGGTGGGGAATGGTTTAAAGCAAATTTAGCAACGAGGGAGTAAATTATATCTATTAATACATATGGAAACCTACACTGAATGGTTGTTATAACAAAGATTGCAAGTCACGCACTTTCAAATTAGGAAGTGCTACAATTAAAGGGCCAACTTTAATCCTACCCTCTTGCATGTATATATTACAGTGTCGTTTTAAACTGATCACTTTTATTTTTCCATTTGCCTCTCGCTTCATTCAGTGCATGCACAAGCTTGTCTGGTTCAGTTAGTAGAGTATCTACTGAGATGACAGCCCTCTAGTCATCAGCAATGATTTATCTCGTGCTGCATTTTAGAGCAGCTTCTAAGCTGCAGTAGACTCTTACATGCCCTGTTTTCTCTTCTTGTCTATAAATGTGGTTCTGTCCTGCTCCTTACTACACTGTCTGGGCTTCTTGCAGTAATGCACTAAGCTGCCTACCTAATTCTTATTATATACTGTTGGTATTCACATCCACTCCCTTGCAGGAGTGTGTGCAAGGGAGTGCTTTTGTTTTGGTAGTTTGGGGGGGGGGTTAAAATATATTCTTGTTTAAGGAGGCAAGATGAAAGAAATGTGCCTGTATCTGGAGCTTGCAATGGCCCTCTACTATGGGAGTCCGTTATACTGCCTTGTCCTGGTCCCACGGGCCTGTCGTTATTGAATCAGCGGCAGGTTTCATGGGGCAGGGATGCCCACCTGAGTTCTCTCATAGGCTTCAAAGCCAGCAGCCTGCCTGTGAAACTGCTTTGGGCACATTCCCAGAGCCTGCTCTTGGAGCCTTTCAGTGCTGGGAAATGTGGGAATGAGCACTGGGGTTGAGTCGGGAACAGCCCTTTGACTGGACTTCTGGTTCTGGAGGAGGTCAACGGACCAAGGCGCCCCCGGGGTCACAAGAAATAATGGCCACAAGCTAGCAGAGAGTAGATTTAGACGGGACATTAGGAAGAACTTCTTCACAGTTCGAGTGGCCAAGGTCTGGAACGGGCTCCCAAGGGAGGAGGTGCTCTCCCCTACCCTGGGGGTCTTCAAGAGGAGGTTGGATATGCATCTAGCTGGGGTCGTTGCACTCTTTCCTGCCTATGCAGGGGGTCGGACTCGATGGTCCCTTCCAACCCTTACATCTGTGAATCTATGAATAGGAGATGCCTGCATAAAATTCTTTGAATAAGATGACAAGACAGGGTGACAGATGTGGAAGTGTTAAATCTTGCTGGTATGTCCTTTGTGGGAACGTTGATTAGTACAAAAAGACTCCTGTGGCTTGGTCACGTCAAACAAATGTCAGATCACGGGATCCCGAAGAAAGCCCTGTACTTTGATGCTCACAACAGGTCTGGAAAGAGAGGCAGACCGCTGTGCAGATTTCGGGATAGTTGCAGAGATGATTTAGCCAGCCTTGCATCTCTGTGCACGGTTCGAAAAGGAGTGCAGCATGCCGCTCCGTTCGGCAGAGTCAGCTTGCAGGTGGAGCGAGGCGCTGAGAGGCGGACTGGATCCAGTTTTGCAATGACCGGCATCAGAGGAGGCACGAATCAGCTGCTTGGACTCAGAGCAGTGCTAGCACGTGGTTGTGCCATACCTGTGGGTGGAGCTGTCACCTGCGCATCGGACTCAGCCGCCACCAGGCATCTCGTCGGCGCGTACACAGAAGGACGGTGCCAATTGAATTGAACAGCATTTTGTGCTTGTTGGGGAGTCTGTGCATTGTAACCACGTTAGAAATACACCTCGAACCATTACAGAGATGGATAAATGCTGTTTTGGCACCATGTTAGTAGCCACTTATTTGAGGAGAAGCAAGAAGCCATAAATTAAGGAATAAAAAAGCTAAGCATTGTAGACTTGTCAGTTATGACGCTGCAGATGAGAGTGACTTGTGCCCGGCATTGTTTTCCTTATTAATTCCCAAAGAAATTCCGGAAAGAAAGGTGAAAGGCTATATGGGGTAAGCAAGTCTACCACAAAAATCTTTGGATTTACAGGATATTTATTTCTTTCCACCTTTAACATTAAATCTCATCGTTTTGGGCCTCATCAGCAGAGTCGTTACGTTGGATTTAACCGGAATCCATTTGCCTTGAAGCGGCTGGTGTCCACACGCAATCTTTTATGCAAAGCAGATTGAGCAGCTGGGATTACAGTAAGTAACACACCGCAAAACAAGAGTGACTTCCGTTTCCAGTGAACTGACGCTTTCCAGTGGTAAGAGTTGTGTGGGCACGTTCCTAACAAGTCTGCTTCAGGCATTCGTTCAACTGCTGGTCCATGCTGCATTGCTTCTTACCTGGGCCCTGTTACCCCACCACTGCTTGGGGTCGTCCTCAGTCCATGTCACCAATCCATTTAAATGCTGGCCGCCAGCCAAGAGTTTGTTAGCTTGACCGTTCAGTCCCGGGTTCCCATAGTTTCTATTAGGCATCCCATGGTGCGCCGTGAGAAAAATCAATGAACACAGAATTGCAAGGCAGAACATTGCTCCGCAGGATAGCCGAATGCCGAACAGTTCATTTGAACGAGCCAAGAGCTATGTGGACGCTGAATAATGGCATAAGTGCCTCAAGCTGTTATACAAAAGAGGTTTTGGCATAGTTCAGTTGAATTTATACCCTATTTACTTGCATACCACACACTGGCTGTCTCCAGGAGGATGAAGGACTTCTAGGGATCTTCCTACTCTTCAGTGCTTGCCATGACCCAAGGAGTTGAGTTGTAACGGGCAAAAATAGAAGAAGAACCATAATGTGCAGGAAATGCAAATCGAAAAAGTAACTTACAATTAAAACAAGTAACGCGCACATCACTGCACAGTAACACACATCAGTCACTAGTTCCTCCCACTGAAGCCTCTTTGTAAGCATCTGCTTTGCTGCCAGCAGTATACATGTAGCAGCTGATGTTGAGCTATTGAAATTTTCATATCAAAGGACACTTGTATTTTTGCCCTGCGAGGTTGCACGTGCCTTAGTGTGCACTTGCATTGGCTGATCCCCAGGCGTTGCATTTGTATCGGCTGATCCCCCGTAGCGTGCACTTGTATCAGCTGATCCCTGGGCGTTGAGGACTTCAAGGAAGGACGGTTGCAGCCAAACCGATTCCCTTTCCATTGTAGAGGTTGGAATGGTTTTTGCGCTCAAAGTGGGGGCGGTGTATTTGATTTGCATGATCTGTCGATTTGTTGCGGCTTCAAAGCCCAGTGTTTTCCTTTTTATGTTCGCATAGATTGACACGGAGTGGCTCGTTGAGAAAGCTGCTTTGATCACAGGGAGATGTGTAAAAACTGTTCATTATGTGCGGATGAATGTGTTTCCCTGGAAAGTCTGCGATGCCAAAGGCAAAAAGCAGCGCTGCCCTCTCCTGGCAAAGATGACCGAATTGAGGAGAACGCGTAGGATTGGTTCTCTGGCACTTCCGTGGGGGAGCAGGATCCCCCAAGCACCAGTCGAGGTTGTTGCTGTCTCGGCTCATCACAACTGATTTTGGAGACCTGATCAGTACTCGCTGGATGCTTTGGGAAGAGTTTGACCCCTTCCTAGAGCACAATAAAGGCCTCCTTCAATGTAGCTAAAAGTAAGGAGCAAATCTAGGTTGACGATGAGATGTTTTAGGATAGCTACAGCACTTGAGCAACGAAGTAGGTAATGTGTTGCTGTGTTTTTGAGGTTCTGTTGTAAAACGCTGTATAAACGTATCTTTTTAAAGTGCTCTTATTAGAAATGAAGAGCTCCCCTCCTCCCATTCTGATTAAGGAAAAAAGCCCGCCAGACATTCCTAAAAGTGCTAAAAATCTCATCTCTGCCCTCAGTATCCCTTAAGAATAAATCGGTTTTCCTTCAGCAGTGAAGTCATAGGTTCAGTTTTTATTCTTTTTCCACCTCTCATAGACTCTGTGCGATTTGGGGCAAACTACTTGATTTCTTGGTGTTCCTGTAGAATTCCTCTTTAGACGGTAATTATTCATTTGAATAATAGCAAGTCCAGTTCAGGACTGACCCAGTCTTTTTTGGATGTTCAGTTTCAGCTGATTTCAAAATACATTCTCTGCCTTCCTCTGTGTGGGGGGAGGCAAGAGGGGGTATGCAGGCGTTACGTAGGCATGATAATATTTGAAAATGAAGACCATGGAGAGACTTGTCAAATTGACTGGTACTAATAAAAGAACCAGCAATGCCGGCTAGTTAGGAGGTGATATTTTGATGATACACCAACATTTTTGCTTGCATGATGTGAATTCAGATGGAGACCATTTCACTGCCAAAATCTGCTCCTGTATTCTTGTGTGTTCACATCACTCTTGTCTATCATATGGTCGGTAATCTGTGCTCAGGAGACAACCAGCATTAAAACAGCTGTAGTGTGGCAGGTCAGCCTTGAGGAGTGTCAGCAGGCTAGTAGGGAAACTCAGTGAAATAGCCCTTGTCAGAATAAAACTACCTATCAATGACTGGTTTTTCGGACTGTAAATATCTGGAACGGGGGAAATGACCTAACAAGTAAGGATTGGTGTTTTCTTATGCCAGAGAGGACAGCAGTTGTTTTGCAAATACATGGGGTTGAGAAATGGTGCAGGTTTTGTTTTTTTTTTGTGCACTATAAATGTTAAGTAGTGGCATTAGCATAATATGGTGTGGGAATTGGTGTCCGTGTGTTGTACGGTAGGGCAGGTGCTCGTATTGCTCTTTTGGGGGGTGGGGGTCCACCCTGCCAAGCCTTGAAAGCCCCTTCCTTAAAAAAACCCCAACTGCTGCAGAGAGCCCTACCTCGTGGCTGGTTTGCCGTGTTCATGTGCAGATTATGGCTCTCGAATGCTTCATCTGAAGTTTCTGCTCCCTGTCAAGAGTTTGTGGCATGATTTAGTGGATCCTCCATTTGTTCTCATGAGAAATGTCCCTGTCCCTTCCTCTTCCTCCTGCCTCTCATCTGCTGGTCAGGAAAGGAAGAGACCTTCTGTTACAAGGGAGGCGCTTCATGGCCTAGGAAGACTTTTCTGGTGGTCTCCAAGTCAACCCTTTTGAGCCCCAAGCTGGATGCAGGAGGGGTGATCGAGATGGACGTGAGGTGCCCAAGGGGAGATTCCTCTTGCAGAGTGGTTTGGAGATGGGAGAAGTAGAAAAGCCCTACTACTCTGGTCTGGAGCCGGATTTGCAGAGCAGCCTCACTGCAACAGGACTTCCTCGCCCCGGGAGAACGTTTCCGTTGCTGATCCTCCATCTGAACAAGAAAGAAGCAAAATTCAACATCCCGCTTGCCATCAGGCACCTTTGCGGTACATAGACTGCCCCAACATTTATCTGAGACTAATTTGCATAAAATGAAGGTTTTTTTCACCCAAAAGAACTTGCACCGGCCTCCAGCTTCGTATGTGCCATACGAAGTTGCATTTCTACCTCGGGGAAACGGTACCATCTTTGCATTCTCCTTTGCCTAAGGACAGGCGCGGGAGCCTGAAAGCTTGGAAATAAAGACTGTTTTTTGCAACTATTTAGTCGGTCAACTAAAAGATATCGTCTCTACCACGCTGCCTCCAGAGGTGCTAGCTCGCCTGGTACTCTGCTCCTATCTCGTGTTTTTGCTCATAGCGTAGCATGACGTTTCAGGCTCCATTACAGAAACAAGCGACAACGTTACTAATGGGCCCGTCTCTTGACTCCCACGCACACAGATATTCAGGTGGGCACACTTCACTGAGAGCGCAGCATGAGGATATCATTAACTTGATGACAAATTTCACTTCACCTCAAGTTGTTGGGTTTTTTTCCCCCTAAATATTTTTTCCTTGCTCCGTTTTAATTTATTACTAGACAGATTAAACCAGCAAGTTGGTGCTTGTGCTAGGGAACTGCTGCCACCCGCATCCCTAATGGCACAGCTGCAAAACATTTAGGCCATTCCTCATTGCTGGGAAATTCTTGTCACCGGCTGCTCTGAATAGACATGCAGGCAAAACAAAGCAGCATTTCTAACTGAGACTTGCCGAAGCCCCGGGTTTCTGCATACCTTCTAGTATAGCCTTGCACTGAATATGGGTAGCTGATTCTCATACTGCTGATAGTCCATCCTGCCTGTCGCTGTGATGAGAACACTGCCCATCTGTGTACAATCAGGAAGGTTAATGCTATTTTCCCACTCTACAGATGATAAAACTGAGGTCTAGAGCTGGGGAGGGGGGAAGTGTTTTGCCCCAAAGCCTTGTCTGCAGCGTGGATTTCAGCCAGCGTTGGCCCACCGGTGCGTAGCTACCCCCTTTCAAGCTGCATGTAGGCAGGCAGAATCTGCCTGAGAGTGCCCCTTTTGTAGACGGGCAAGGCCACGATTTAGCAAGCAAGCTCTCTTGGTGCAAATTATCCCAGCTTTCTTTGCCTACGGTCGGGCTTTGCACTGATGCAGCCTTCCTGATATCCGGCCTCCGATGGCTTAAAGTTAATAAAACGAGCTACCCGAGGGAGATGACAGCTCGGAGAGAAGCAAAAGAAGTTGGGGATGGCTTTGCAATGGAAAGGTTTGTTGCACTTCTGCACCTTATTTGCACATCTAGGGCATCACTTGAAATGAGCTTTCTACCTCGGTGCATTTTTCCCAGGTAAAATATTTTAATGTAAATTGAATTGCTTTTTTTCCCCCCTTTGTAGTGCCCACCTACACAAAGAGCATTCATGATTATTAATTGGAGGTTTTAATGGTGGAGAAGAATAAAAACCTCATGTTCTTCTGTCAGAGTGCTGGTGTTCCCAGCACTGCTTTTCCTAATGCTTGCATAATGTGGCCAAGTAGATGAGACAGATTGTTTTATTCCTTGCTATGAAGTTCATCCCAGTCAATAATATTGATTAGTGCAGGGTGACTTGATGTAAGAAGAATAACACCCTTTTCTTAATTTGAACCTGTATTTCCTAGTTCATGCCTCAGTAGCTCATGCTTGAATGAGTTCTTCAATAAGTCAGTTAGTGACAGACCCCACTGGAAATTGCAGCGTCTGACATTAATAGGAGAAGTGAATAATTTTCTTTTCTAAGAAGTGGTGCTGCGTTTCTCTTCTCCGCATTTAAATTCTACAAGTTAAAAAGTTAACATGAACTTTTAGGTTTTTGCATCCCAGTTGCTGTGAATCATCTTCTTCCGTAATGGCAGCCAGGAAATATTTATACACTGCACCCTTAGCTATTTCTGTGTACTCGGCGCACATTTTGTTAGCCAGAACATTTCAGACATCTTAATGTGCCCTGACTCTTCAGTTTTTACACATATGGGGGGGAATAAATTACCATGTCAAAATAGCTTAGGTAGATCTAAATACTTATAGTTTATATTAGCGGGGGTGAAGGTTTGGTCTTATAGTCAAGGCACCCTCAATAGATTCAAGGCCCTCTTTGGAAAATGTCGATTCTTAGTCAAAAATCAAGTGCAAACTACAGAAACATAATGGAGCCGTTCTGCTGGTGCGAAGATCTCAGACCACAACAGGTCAGAAGGTTTTAATGCTTTGGGTTCCCATTTGAAGCCTCTGGATTTCTCTTGTGAATCATGTTTGCGCACCAGACAAAGCTACCATTGTATGGGACCCCACAGCACCCTTCAAAAGGCTCTCCAGGCACCACGGGGTGTTGTGGGAGCCTGGCTGAGATTCACTGGTGGATAAGGGTACATCCCTGCCCGTACACATCAAAGTATCTTATCAGCGATGCCTACAGCATGGCATCAAGATATTCCCATGTGCGGTTTGGTATTGCGGGATCAGGCCTGGGAAAGCCCGCAAGCTACGTTTGATTCCCTGTGTGATCTTGGGCAGGTCATTTCTCTTTGCCACTCCCGGGGGAATCGTGACAGCTCTTTGAATCTGTGTCGCTGCTACAAGTAGTTGTCCAGAGCAAGACGGACAGTTGTCATCAATACCTGACTGGTTCTTGGTCTCGGTGCTGCGATTGCTTTCAGGAGGCCACGCTGGATACCAGCCAGCAGTTTGGGCCATGGAAACATCTCTTTGAAAGGAGGATTCATTTTTGTGTGTGTTTTAATTCAATGGTTTAGACTTCCTTCCCTCCCCCCACTCCAAGATTCGTTCTTCCCACATCTTAGCATCTCATGGTAGTTACATACCAGGGTCTTGTAACTTAGTTCTCTAGTGTCAGTTTGTTTGATTTTTCAAGTACTTTTAGCAATGTAGACAGAAAAGTGACTGTTTAAAAAACAGGGTTAGGTTTTGTACCTGTCATTTATAATTAATGGAGAATTTACAGATATCATAGGGAGTGAGATTTGGAAGGGGCCTCAGGAGGGCACATCTAGTCCAACCCCCTGCGCAAAGCAGGACCACCTTCAACTACATCATCCCAGCCTCGGCTTTGTCTAGCCGGGTCTTAAAAACCTCCAAGGGTGGAGATGCCACCACTTCTTTAGGTAACCTGGTCCAGTGTTTCACCACCCTCCTCGTGAAAGAGTTTTCCTCATATCCAACCTCAACTTCCCTTGCTGTATTTTGAGCCCGTTGCTCCTTGCTCGGTCATCTGCCCATGCTGAGAACAGTCTAATTCATGTTCCAAAAACTACAAAGCATCTTTATCAAAGTAAAAATGAGCCCTCTTAACACTCAGATCCCTTAAGGAAAGATTAATCCCAGGATCTGGAAAGCCTACTTAAAACTGGCCATGAGGGGAGCAGGGTTGCATTTAAGTTGGCCAAAACTAATCAAAAAGTATACAGTGCTGAGTGGCCAGGGAGCTGGACCAAGCAGGTAGGTGTATTTACCCATTAGCAAGGAGTCCACATGCAGGATTTTGTTACCTGCGGCCGAAGATTGCTTTTCCCTAGCTGTTTAATTAGGGTTAACAGGAGTTGAAGTCTTGTTATCATCTAGGGATGCAATACCCAGAACCAGTGGAGCAGAGGAGTGGGGAAACGCCAGTTTATTTTACCTGTATCTGTGATCAAAGGCGGTTAATGGTGGCACAAACATATATACAGATGTAAGGATACAAGATGGATATTTCTTTCCTATTTGTAAGACTCGTAGTCTAGTTTTGAGTACCATGAATTGCACTTAGTGTGTGTGTGTGTGTGTGTGTGTGTGTGCGCGTGCTGTGCTTTCAGTAACTCCTACTAGGCATAGCTTTCTAATGAGCTCCTGCAAGTGAATGTGCCAAATCTGATGTGCTTATTTTTGCTGGAGCTGAGAAATGCTGTTTTGCTCGTAATTGCAGCTTAGACAGCTTAGATTTCTGCAGAGAAGTTACAGGAGTCAATGTGGGGAGATTGTTTGACTGTCTTTCAGAGATCTAAAAATCAATGGCGCTAAACAAAACGTAATAAAAAAAAAAAA
>JAGPOW010001296.1:137619339-137637376 GCA_030014935.1 Caiman crocodilus
AAAAAAAAAAAAGACCAAGTTAAATCATCGTGCAATGCACACTGTAAAAACGAAAGCTGTCCAAGGAGCCCAATAATGGCATCATATTTACTTTTGAAAGCTATGGAGGGCCTTACATGTGATCACTATTTGTGCTTTTATGGGGCCTTCCATCCTGGACATTTAAATCACTTTCCAAGCATTATGTGGCCAGGCTTCCAAACATCTCTTCAAGGCAGGCAGTGTCCCTTTTGGCAGGAATAAGTGTCTTTAGCTCAAGCAATAGAAGTGCTCAGGCCATTGGAAGAGGACGGTATTGTTGCAGGACATGACCTGGGAGCCCAGGGCTCAGTTCTTTGTTCTCGCGTCTGGAGGACTGGCGCAGTCTGGGTGGGGAAGTCACTTTAGTTCTGCGTCCTAGTCCCTCATCTGTAGTTGACCGTGGGATTTTAAGGGGTGCTGAATCCTAATAACACCATAGCATCTCTCACAACATGGATAATCGGGTCCAGGTTGATACCCAGATGAACTGAAGCACGTGATGGTTGTCTCGTGACCTTGGGCAAATCATTGAGTTCAGCTGCGACAATGAGATTAGAAATTGGGACTTGGATATCCTCAGCCCTCTAGATCAGTGGTGCTCATTGTTTTGGTCCGTGGGCCAAATGAACAGTGTGGGGCTGGTTCGTGCACTGGACGAGACCCTGTGCGCTGGAATTGGGCCTGGCATTGCCCTTGTGCTCCTGTATCAGGCCCCGTGCCGTCTCTGCCCAGCCCTGCATGCCACGACTGGGATGCCACGCTGCCTCTGCCCAACTCCACGCTCCAGGACGAGGGGCTGCAATGCCCTGCACGCCCGCTGTAGCAAGGAGGGCTGTGGCCCATGGAGAGCCCACATGGCACTGGGGCTGGATCTGAGCACCCGTCCTCGAGAGCCATCTCTTGGCCAATACCTTGTTGAATAACAAGGAGAGAAGTTGTTTGCTACAGGTGGTGTGTTGTATGGTACATTCAAAATCTTGCCTGGTATTCAGAGCACTGATCCATCACTTATGCATGCCGTATGTCAAGAGCGGCTGGGGGGGTGGGGGGTAATGCCTAAATATTTGCTTTGGGCATTTGTGAGGTTATATACAATATTTGCTTTGGGCGATTTAGTGAATTTTTTTACAAGGGATGTGTGGAACCACTTGAAAACTTTTATTTGTTTTCCTCCTTTCTAGGAGGACCCGACGATAATTTAATCGAAGGCGGCGGATCAAAGTTTGTCTGCAAACCGGGGGCCAGAAACATTACGGTCATCTTCCATCCGTTACTCAGGTAAGATTGCGCTGTGCATCTGTAGATAAAAATAAATAATTGGAGCAAATAGAAACCACGTATTTTAACCAAAGGGGCTCGCGCATTGTTTCCAATGGGAGTGGTGGTTTCAGAGATGAATTTCACAGCAATAATGATGATATATTCATGTATTTATGTTCTCACTATAAAGGTTTTCTTCGTATGTGAAAGAAAAATAAAAGCAAGAGCCCAGGTCCCATTGTTGTAGATATACACTTTACCTCTTAACTTGCTAGCACTCCTGCTGGGCTTCGTGGCTCGTTCGACCCCTTTCACATCAAATAATGTAATTTATTGTTGATCGGGGCTGGGAAAAGTTTAGGAATAGTTGTTGCAAATTGCTTATCATTCACTGTCCATTATGCTTAATAAAAGCCAAAGGAATATTTTATGCGCCACCAGGCAAGTTAATTCCTCGATAAACAGGTCCAATTTGTGGACTGCAAATTCAGTCTCGGGTCTGAAGGGCAGCACCAGGTTTCTAAAACGCATTAGAAATTCTCAGCTGAAAACTCATCGAGGGCCCTTCGAACTTCAAAATACGTGAGCTGAGGTAGTTGGTAACGGGAGGTTTATTACAGCACTGTTCAGATTTAATCTCGTTCTCTCCACCCTGCGACTTGCTGATTAATTTTCTTTTCATCCTCAGCGGTGAGGAACATCAGGTTTGTTTTTTCTGTCCGCCAGCTCCTCACTCGCATCTGGTTTCCTTGCAGGATTCCCACTTCTATAGCGTTGCCTGCTTTTCTCCCCGGCTGCTAGCAAACCAGACCCAGAACAAGAGCATTTCCTTCTCCCACCCCCATTACTTGCTTTTAAAAATCACTTATGGCCATGTACGTTTCTGCTACCAATTTGGGATCTGATCACGAGTTGAGAGGAACTCCCCGATTGCTTTTGAAGTCAGTGAGAGCAGTAGTCATTCATCATTTCTCTGGGTCAGAGATGCAGAGGAAAGCATGTCCCTTGCCCTGAAGCAAATACCCGGCTACAGATCATAGGTACTTGCTTTCAGTTTGCATGTGTACTCCAGGCGCAGCGCCGCTGGGGGATTCGGGCAGGGGCCTGAACGGGACGCTGCGTTTTAGCGCCGCCTTTGCCACTGACTTGCTGAACGTTCTTCGGCAAGTCGCCAAACGTTTCTGTCCCCAAGGATCCCCGGCTATGAACTCGAGATAATGCACCTTTTACATATGTAATACGTTCTCTTTTTTATACATCCTTGCCGTACGTGTATCGGCTAGATTTACTAATTAAGATTTGTTAGGCAGCTTGAGGGAGGTGAATGGAAGAGGCTGTATGTATCCAAATCATTTATGTGAGAGTTTTACTGTGAGCCTGTAGCAATAAATGGATTAGGTTATTTTCGTTAAAACAATTTATTCTCCCCCCGGCTCAGTTAAATTGGAAGAAATATTGATTGCAAACTTCAATGCTGTTTTTGGTTTTTCTTCCCTTTCTTTTGACAAGGAGGTTTTGCTATGCATTTAGAGTCCCCCTTTAATGAATTAGTGATAATTAATAACTACCACAGAAAGAAGCCTTAGCTTGCTAAAGCATATTTCATAAAGGCATCGGCCACTTCAGTGTAAGTAATGTACTGTTCAGAGCGAGCACTTCACTTGGGTATACAGCCTTAACTCTTCATCTTTAGAGACTGTCGGCCTGTCACCGGCAATCAGATATTATTTTATTGCTGACACTCTACGAGCTGTTGAGACGAAATGAAAACCTTATTTTCCCTTTTTCTCCCCTCTTCCTTTCGCTCCCAGCTGACCCTCCCACCTCCACCCCACCCGGTCAAAAAGATGACACATTTTGAATAACAATTTTCATGATGCGCTCCGGTTTCATTACCAGTGTGATGGGTAGGCAGCGGAAATAATTTGCGTCACAAAAGCCGTTACAGCAAGATTTATGATGGAAAGATCTTGGAGTACAATATGCCCGTCACCCAGTGAAAAAGACGGCATGTGCAGCACCTTAGCTTACTTTTCTGGAGTAGGACATCAATAATGGCAGGAAAGGAAGAATGGCTTTGTGGCACGCGTTAGCCTTTTCTTACCCCAGTGCACTGCACAGGGAGGCATGTGCAAGGAGGGGAAGAGGTTTTAATAATAAGATGCATTTAGTGTAATGCCATTACCCATATCCATCAGGAGAACAAATTGGTTTGCAGGAGACCCGGCTATTTGGGTCTAAATGGCCGTTCTGAACCCCGATCTGTGTGTGAGAGCTGTCTCGTTAAAACCTAGATCAAAGGTGCCTGGGGTGGAAAGGCATTGGTTTCCAAGGTACAGGTTTTTGGGAAGATGGTAGGATTGACTTTTGCATAAGCCCTCCTTCCAACAATAATGAAAAGAAGAAAGCTTTAAGGCATTTGGGGAAAAAAAAAATACAAGTCACACATGAGGTTTTTCTTAACTACCAGCAAGCAGCTTTACCAGGTTAATAACTTGACCACTGGCCCTAGAACGTCATCCTTGACGAAAAGAGCAGATTTGAGGAGGTTTTGATAAAGTATCATCATCCTTCGGCAGAACGCGCAGAGCAAAATCTTATAATTGGTACATCTTTTCCTGACTTTGGCAGCTCTTCCTATACTTTCTCATATGCAATCCCTTCCTATCATAGAGGTGTCTGCTTTAGAAATGCTTATGTTTTGTTTCTTTAATTTTCCATTCATTATTAATCCCTGTGATCATCACAAGTCACTCTTTGTGGATATCAAAGTTTGTATGTTTATCTGGATTTTTAAAAATTGATATTTTATTTGAAAGAGGAGCTTTTTCCCCCCTTATTTTTATTAAGTTAGGAAAGTTTTAAAAACGGGAATGCTAGCTGTCCTTTAATCAAGCACTTACTGACTGTGGAAGCACTGAGTCGAAACGGCATCGACTGATCTGATGATGTAACACTCCAGGCTTATGTTTCGCTGTCTTGAGTATACGATCACTTAATATCCTGCTGAGTTGAATCTTGTGTGAAGAGTTGCAAACCATAACCTTCCCGCTCTCCTGTCCCTGGGTTTGAATTAATCTCGCGTTTTGTGTTTCTGCTCTGAAGGGTGGCCCTTTATAAATGGTATTGTAGGACTCCATACTTGCTGCATTTTGGTGATTTCTCAGTAAAATTGTATTTTTTTTTTTTCAGATTATATATTTTTTTATTGACCGCTCTTGAAGTTGGGCTCTGAAAAGTAAGTTGGGTTCCTCCCTCCTCATATAAGCGGATCGCATCTTGATCCAAAGACCACTGAAGTTGACTTCACTGGGCTTTCATTGAACCTACATCAGCTTTGTAGGACTACAAAGAATAAAAAGCCTCAAGCGCTTCTTTTAATCAGTCAAATCAACAGAAATCAATCTGAATACGTGCAGAGGAGAAGATGTGTTGGATAAGAAGGTGCCATTTGTATGTAGAGTAAAACCCCACTTGAAAAATAACAAATGCGTTCTTTTTTTTAATTTTGCTTCCAAGGTCTTGCATCCCATTACCCCAGGCACAATGCTACCTTAAATGTCAAAGAGGACAAGTGTGCAAATCTCTCCCAAAGCCTGCCTGACTTAGCATTCGCGTGGAGTAGCAAGCTAGAATTGGGAAGGGAGCTTCGGTGCTCCTGAGGGGCGTGGGCCCCGATTTCCACCGGGACAAAATGAGATGCGCACCAAGGCCCAGATTAATTACCAGCCTTTAATGATCCCACCTCCCACGTAATAAATGAATAGTGGATTTTTTCGAAGACAAGTGGGTATTCAAAAGGGGTTGATTGCTGGGAATAGATTTTTTTTTTTTTTTTCCATCAGGCTTTCAATATATGAAAACTAATTGCATTTACAAATTGAAGAGGAATACACATCTGATTTTCCTTAATTACATGCTGTGGGAGGTAGTGGAGTATAAAAGTTCGCTCCACGAAAGGGTCCGGTTGCTCTCTTCATCCACCACTGGGAACTGGTGTCTGTTGGAGTTGTTAATGGGCTTGGGCAGAAGTGGGGTTGGTCTTGGACTACCGTCTCCCACCATTGCAAGGAAATGTGATGGACCGCATCCGAAGCCCTTTGCATTATGAAATCTTAGCAGCCTGAGTGACGTCTGTTGTAACATTTGTTTTGTGATGGGAGGGTTTTTTGGGTGGTTTTTTTTTTTATTTTTTTGTTTCAGCTGGCATTTGAAAGACACTTGGCTCTTCAGGGTAATAATCATTTTACATATGCTTTATCGAGTATGTTTATTACCAGACAATTGAAGAACAGATGTCTGCAGTCTTGAGGCTGTGGGGGAAGGACAGGAGGGAGCTGGAGATGTAGGGGATAACAGCATTTCCAATCGTGAGATGCAGTTGATCCTTGTGCGGTTGAGCGCCATTTGGATGCGGGGTCTCAAGGCTGCAAGGGTTTCCCTTTTTTATTCATAGCAGCCACACTCCATTAGGATCAGGCAGCAATTAACAGGGTTGCAAGATGGAACAGGGAGCAAAGTGCTCATCAGCCTCGAAGGGACCACCGCTTCCTAGCAAGCCAGTATCCATCGGAGAAGAAGGGGGAGAGAAGCTCTAAGCTGTCTTGGCACCCCAGTTTACCTGCCTTTCTGATGGACAGTGTCTGTCAGACGGAAAGCTAGCTGCCTGCCCACAAGGAAAGATTGCAGCCTGGTATCTGTGATGGTAATCAGTGTGTGCAATTACTAGGAGTGAATAGTAAAAGAGCAATTGTGACTTAAAGTGAAAAGAAATAATAAATAGGAGCCTGCCATCTTGATTATATGGTGGTGGTGCATTTGCCTTGTAAAGCTACACCTTAGTGTTTGAGTGCACGAATGAAAGGAGATCTCTCCAAGTCGCTGCTAGGTAAGTTTTTCTTTGAGGGGAGAAGTTTTAACAAAGTAAACAATTAAGGACATTTAAATAAGGCCCATGATGTTAAAGCAGCCGTGGTTGCCTTACACTGCTTTGTCATCCATTCGGTTACATGGGGAACGATGGATTTTTTTAAGAGAGATATAGGTACATTATTGTGCTGGCCACGTATGTGCCGTTTCCCCTTTTAGGGACAAAACCTAAAGTATGACGGTCTACTCATGCCCCCTATTGATGCCAGCCATGCTGGGAGATCTGGTAGATGGTATGTAAAATAGGCATGTCAATAGGTGTGTATGTATTTATTAGTTACTATAATTGTAGCTGTCTTAGGTTCAGAATTAGAAATAATTGCAGCCAACTTATCCGTTCGGTTCATAATCGTCACTCAGGCGGCTTTGAACATCTGGACGGAAGTACAAGCTGGTAGCGATTTAAACGTACGGCTGCATCGCTCAAACAAAAGCATCCGCGTGCATAATTAAGAAACTGTCAGTAGTTTATTGATAATGCTTTACATTAAGGTAATATTTATAAAGCTTTAATTATTAATGTTTCAGAGAAAAAGTTTTAAAGGAGTCATACGGTAATGTGTTGTAGGTGTATACTATAAAACTGCTTTAATATTTCATGTTACTTAGGATGCTATTATACACATGACTTATAAATGAGGGAACATGCAAATGTTGGTGTTTTGTAGTATATATTATTATTTAATGCTTTTACAACACATGATATGTTATCAAAAATATTTTCCTAATATTTAAGACATTTGAGTGATTGTAGTAATGATGTTGAGTAGTTTCAGGCCCCACATTTGGGCTTTCACCAGCTAGTATTTGAATAAAAATGCCTGAGCTAACTTGGAGAAGCATTTCTCTGGACTTCCAGAGAAATGTGGATAACGGCATTGCACGGTGCTTAGCGACCAGAAAATGAAAATTAAGGCAAAATGGAATTGACCCCTCTAATTTCTTGGTTCAAGCTGAGCGCGTTCAGCAGACAAGCAAACCCGTTGAATAGGACGGGAAAAGTAGGTTTTAAAATCTCTTACGTAATAAACAAGACTGTTTTCAAATGTAAACATTTCCTTGCTAAATTTTAACTTCTCTGGTCCCCTCTGCATTTAGTGCCTCAATTAACGTTAATTGTGGCACAAATGGCAAGGGCGTTACACGTGCACCCAATGGAAGGCCTTGTAAAATGGCAGATCATCTGTAAAAATGTTGCATGTATAATGAACATATACTGTATGTATACTGAACTTATAATGAAGAATATTGTTATGGCTAGTTTGTATTACACTGACTGTTTAGTGGGTCCAGGGCTTACAATCAGCAGATTATTAGCCCCGGCTCCTAATTGCACCAGGGCCCGTTCAAGACCTTGGTGTATTCTCCGTTAGCTGATTGCTGGCCCCCACCCCAACCTTATGCACCCGGCTTTCAACTTGCAGGTGAGCAGAGCGCCCAGGATTATGATCCCAAGCTCCCCCTTGCACTGGCAGGTAGAAATGACATGACTGGGATCTGATCACTGATCCCCAAATCTGGTCTCCCGCCATGCTCATGTGGCGTAGTGGAAGGTGCAGTTGTTGGGCTTGGGGATCAGATCTCATTATACCCGTCAATGTGTGCTAGGAGCCATGAGGATTTTTTAAAAGCAGCCATTTATTTGTCAAGAATGAAACTGTTTGTGATTTGTCTGAAGACGTCTCCTTTATAGTTGCTTGTCTATTTGAAGCCCTGTACAAATATTAGTCATGCTAAGCACCATTTGCAGGAGGTGGGTATTATCCCTGCTTTCCCATTGAGTAAATTAAAACAGAACAACGGGCTCAATGATAAGGTGGTGGCAGGCAGGATTTAGGACTCGGAGGATCTTGACTTCTGATTCTTAGTATGTTAATAGTGATGCTTAATAGTCAAATCTTTATTTTGGCATTGGTAATGCTCATTCGAGAATAGCTATGATGAAGATTTCATGCAGCTGCGTTTATACTAGATGTTTACTTCGATTGACCTCGGTCTCGGGCAACGAAATCTTAAGCGAGCAATTTGACATCCACCTAGTGAATTTTTCCTCCCTCTGGTTTAATGAGTATTTAGAAGACATTTAGTTGATGAGTCCCTTGCTGTTGACATTTAGTACTTTATATCTGTCAACAGAGGAATGAATGCTTCTTGTAGGCGCTTCCTAACTCTCCTTCCTTTGACAAGCTCTCATAAAGTCTGTGTGGCTGAATTACAAAGACACATTTCAGAAATCTTGTTGTGACATTGCTAAGAAGAGGGTTAGTTCTGATTCAGGTCATTGCGAAAATGAGGTACGTGTGCGGTGGGGGGTTGAGAATCACTCTTTGTGTGTCTTTCTTTCTTTTTTTAATGCTTTATGAGAGCTGACAATCTTCCAGTCTGTGTCTGATTAGAGATGACAGTTTATAAAAACCTTAAGGTAAGTCTGCTCATTTCCTGTGACAGCAAATAAAGTACCCCCACCTCCCACACAAACACGCGCGCACCAAAAACTCCTAATATGCGGTACATTCATCTTGTATTGTCTGTCAAAGAATGCGGTACATCCGATCCGTCAAGGTTTGAGTTTTCAAACATGCCTCATCCATACTGTAAATCAAACAGCTTGTCATAAATTTCATATCTCTGCAGCTCCTCCTTCCTCTGGAGCAAAATCAGTGCAATCCTGAATAAGGTGCAAGTGTCGACGTTACGTTGCACAGAACGTCCTAGTCTGATCGCAGGCTTCAGACCTGGCCGTGGTGAGTACCGGAGAGAAGGGAGAAGCTACTTTTTTTTTAGCCTGTAGCTTCCACTTTCCTGCTGGTTGATAGCAGGTTATTAGTTATTTGCATCGTCAAAGCTCCTTGCAGACATCGGCAAGTCTTCACAGCAGCTGCCTGAAGAAAGCCAGTGAAGTATTTGGTGTCTGAGATGTTGCTAATGGCCATGGAAGAAGTGTGTTGGGAGATTCAGGATAAGAAGTTAGGGTGTCCTCGGTTTATCACTGGTCCAAACGCGTCTCGTCTCATGGAGCATGCCACGTATGCTTCTGCAGCCAGGTAAGTAGGCCTCTGTAATAAAACATGGAGCCCAGTAGATATAAAAAAAAAAAAAAATTAAATAAGTAAAGGCAGGTAACTATTTGAAAGAAAACTCTGACACATTCCAACCTTAAGCAACTTTTCTAGTGCCTGAAATGCAAGCACGTCTTTCTGAAGATTTCATGTGGCTGAGATGCTTTTGTAGTTTGATCCTTTTTGCCATCTTTTCATAGTTTCTGGGGTCGGAAGGGACCTGAACAGATCATCCAATCCGACCCCCGCCCCCGCCCTGGGCAGGAATATCTACATGTGTGTTACTGCGCAGTAACAAATTGGGGCAAAAATTCGATACCTGCACGATGCAGGTATTTGTTAACAGATGACAACCTCTAGCTAACCCCAGAGCTTTCCAAGGGTAAACTCCCCCAACAAGCTTCTATGCCAACGCTTGTACATTGTCATACAGATTCACAGAGTAGAAAGAAACAGGGCTCTGAAACGCTCTTTACATAAATGACAGTACTGCAAGGCCAGCTCCATGCTCGTGACAGCAGGGACTGGTCCACTGCCACCGCCCGAGCCGCGTTTGTTCAGGCGGTCTTTATAAACCGGGGACCAGGAAGTGAGTTGTGATGGGCAGTCACACGCCTTTGTTTCGGAATGAACCCAGACTTTTCCTGTCACCTGCAAGTTGCCATCGCCGAGCAGGGTCTTCGTGGGCAATCTCAGCAGGCTAGGTTGCAAAAAGTGCAATGAAATCTCCTGCTCTTTAGGGTAGTCTCTTCAAGCCACAGCTGTGTCTAATGAACATTGGGAATGGCAGTGGAAACCTAACTCAGGAATGATGCTTGTATCTTCTGATCTCATTCATTGCACGTAAACATGGCGTTTGGCATAATTTTTGCAATATCGTTACTCAACAAACTCATGTCCAAATGCCAGTGGAAAGGGTGCTCCTGCCCCTGCTGAAAATGGATTTTTTTTTTTTTTTACCATGAGGCATGTTCATGAGATCCGACATGGAAAGATGTTCCTGTTGCTGCACCATCTGAGTTCAGAGCGGGAAATAGGTGCGTTGATGATGCACTGAATTGAATTCAAGATTTCTTGCATTTATCTTCAAGACGATGAGCAGTCCAAGTTCCAGAAACCTACACAACCCCAAGCGTTGGGATGAGGACCGTGGGTAGCCGTCCTGCTCTTCAGGCACAGTGGGGTGGCTCAGATACAGAGCGAAACTCGTTCCTGCTGGAGACTGCTTTCCTGGTCGTTAGTTTGAGTCGATGGGATGACCACCAGTAGCGGCATGACAAACTTCAGTTAAAGCACCCCCCGCCACCATTTTGAAGCGCGGGGAGCCTGAATTCATGTGACGTGAAGGTTGCTGGAGTGTGCCAATTGGCACGCTCCAGCAGACTCAATTAATTTTCTGAATTAATTGAATCTGCTCTGACACATGCCAATTAGCGCGAGTTGGCGCAGACGTCTGGCATGTGTATAGGTGCCCTTTGTGCTCACATTTCCAGGAAGGCATAAATACAAAATTGCAATGCTGCTCATATTCCATATCTAAACATGTGTTTTATCTACCCCAAATCTGTTTTTACAAATATGTAAATTTGGAAGTACTTGTTGGAAATGACATGTCTTTTTTCCCCCCCATTTCCTCCTCCCCCTGGATTTGGACATGTTTAACCTTATTCCCCACCTGACTTTTCGTGTCTGCTTGAACTGCCCCCGAAGTGTTTCCGTTCGAGTCGGCTGAATGTTCTGATTGAAGATTTCATTTCAGATCATGTCAGCAAAATGGAATATTCCACTTTAGGTTTTGCTGGCCCACCATGTAATAGAAATGAAATATTTTTCTGGCAGAAAATTTTAAAAAACAAGTCCAGATTTTACTGTGGAAAACTTCAATTTTGCAGAAACTTCCTTCTGGGGTCAAATGATTTTTTTTTTTTTTTTAACAAAATTCCTGGTCGGTTCTAGCTTCAATCCTTTTGAAAATTTTTAGCTTTTTTCATGGAAATCCAGACAAAAACCTGCTATAATTGGAATCTGCAGCAAAGAAACGGAGGTATATCTTGTCTGGTTGAGTCCGGAAATACTTGCTTGTCAGGTATATTAGTAGTAATTGCATACTGTGTAATACTACTACTTAGTACTTCCATGGCACCTTTTATGTGATAGCTTTCAAGTCCTTTACAGGCATCAATTAATTAACTCTCTTCACACCTCAGCATGGGGTGTATCACTCTGCACATGAAAACCCTCCGACGAGCGTCTCATGGAGAGAGGTGAATCTGAAACATTTGGCTCATCAAAGATGTTTTGCTATACGAATTTGTGATTTGAGAGGTGTCTCTAAAATTCTTAATCTCTGATTTAGCTAATCTGGTTTTATCTAGTCCATATGATTGAAATTTGAAATCAGAGTACCAAGAGATTTATTAAAGTCCGTTAGGATACGTGGTGCAAGACAGTGCCAGCTAGCTCTAAAAACTTGGAGGCCACCAGTTCCCTGCTTTTAATCGCAAGAACATAGTTTTTCATGGATTTAATAAATTCTTCCCCTGGAATAAAAATACCATCCTTCAATATTTTGGGAGTGGACCCTCTCATGGGAAGTTTGTGTGTGTATTGCATTGCTCCAGGCGGCCACTTTTCCCCCCAGTCCCTCTATTCACCTTGTCTTTTCACCTAATCACCCTTCAATCAAACCTCTAATTCTCTACAATTGTCATAGTACTTAGGGTCCCAAGGGACCTGAAGAGATCATCAGGTCCGACCCCTCCACCCCAATTTTTTTTTAAATGTAAGAGGAAGGATAATCCGGTGGCTGCCTGGAGATTTGGAGATGTAGGCTCAGCTCCTTCCTTAACCACAGACTGCCGTGGGGAGCCATGTGCTAGTCACTCGTTCTGTCTGGGTCTCAGTTGTCCACCTTTAAAATGGGAACAAGAAGCTATCCTGACCTCAGCAGTGTTGTGCAGAAAAGGACATTAAAGAACACACGGTGCTTAGATAATGGCACTGATGGGG
The DNA here is from genome assembly GCA_030014935.1 of Caiman crocodilus. Lineage (NCBI taxonomy): Eukaryota > Metazoa > Chordata > Crocodylia > Alligatoridae > Caiman > Caiman crocodilus. The sequence continues at coordinate 137,631,618 of JAGPOW010001296.1, forward strand.
CAGAGACTGCAGTTCTGGTCAATGCATGGATCGGCCCTAATATGTGCTTTATATACCATATTTATTCGTGTACCACACGTGCCTTTGCCCCAGAAATCTGCCTCCAAAATTAGGGTTGAAATGATTTTTGAAGCAAGGTGGCCTGGTGGGAGCGTGAAACGGAAAGGGACACTCTTGTTCTGGATTTTGAATCCTTTGAACTTGCTGTTGGAGGCTGAATGGAAAGCGGGCTAGTGTTTCCTGCCCTTTTCTGATTTATCTGCTGCCAAGGAGCCAGAGCCCGTGTGCGTGTGTGCATGCGTGCGTGCATGGTAGAGGGGGTTTTGGGGTTTTTTTTGTGAAAACCAGCTGAATGAAATGGCTATTTTGGTTAAGCAGCTGTTCGCGCTGGCGTGCTGGATGTGACTGCAACAATATCAAGTAGTGGTAAGTGTTAACCTGAAAAGAGCAAGAGCAGAATGATGATTCCCCGACCTCACCTCTCTTTGCATTCATTTTTTTAATGCATCTGAATCCTTCCACCTTGGTGTTTTAGGACTGATCCGTACCTGGGCTGTAGTGTGTTGGGAAAGATGAAATAGGAGAGTTTGCATTGACAGGAGCGGGGCCCGGTAATTCTGAACTCGCTGTTTCTTGAATATTTACGGCTTATATTTGGGTGCCAGTGGCCACGGGTTGTGTTTAGCGCGCTCTTGCCATCGTTAGCATTTGGATTCTTTCCTTCAGAGGTGGTGCGAATGAAGTATAAATGCAGGTGACTTGTGGTGTTTTCCTCCTATCTGCATTAAAGCCTTGCAGGCGATTCTTTCGGTATAGTGTTTCTGTTTGTTTGTGCAGTTTTAAGTGAGCATTTAACCACAGATTCTCTCCCTAGACGTGTCAAAAGCCTTCTGTTTAGAAATGCTTTTTTTAGCATATGGTCACGTGACGAAAGCGAAGTGCAGGGAATTATGATCCGAAGTTATATTTCCAGCTCTGAAGCGGCTCCTTCCTTTGTGCTGGTGGGAAAGTCCTGTAATTGCACCGTGTCTCCGTTTACCATCTGTAAGATGTGATAGTGTCATCTAATACGTAGCGACTGAAATGTTAGAATACTTCTGCTCCATGTGGGATTATAATAAATCAGAGCAGCATGTATTCATCCCCCGTGATTATTATAGGGAACCTTCTCTTAGCTTAAGTGTAGAACCTTTTTGTGTTACGTGGCAGGTATCCGCTTGAATCCCTCCTCGCTGCTATGATACACCTGTGCGTGCGGCTGTGATTTTGTTACATGCTCTCTTGCTCATAATTGCAACCCGTGGCATGCACTCAACTCCTTCCCTCCATTCCTGAAGCGGATCGGTTCTAGACACTTGGAGATCCCACAGAAAAGTCAGATAGGAGCTTTTTTTTGGTCTCCGCGTGTGTATCTACACGCGAAATTAAGGCAGTAAATTCCGGTGCAAATGCAGCATTTACGCGTGCACCTGGGACTGCAGCACTTTGAGCCGGGGGGGAGTAGCCCTGGGGTGGCAGGATGTGTTGGGGGTCAGCCCTGGGCTCCGAGTGGTGGCAGCACAGGGGCTGGTGGGGCACCAGGGTGCTACAGTTTAGGGCTATGCAGCAGGTAGTCCCTGCACGTCAGCACCCTCGTGCCCCAGCCAGCCTCTGTCACCACTTACACAAGCAAAGGACTGTCTTAGTGGAGTTAGTTTATTTACTGCGCCCTAATACCAGTGCACATGTAGACAGTGACGCTTTACTGCAGAGCGAATTAGTCCGCTCTACAGTAAAGCACACATGTGGTTGCACCCAGTGTCACGTTCCGAGGACCCTGATCTTCATGTTTATCCCATATTGACATACAATAATGCGCCGAAGCCATCCGCATGTTCTTACTGTTGTAAGGCTCCTTGTTGTCTTTCTTCCCCTACCCCGTAGCATTGTAAACTCTAGGGATGGGGGTCTGTATTTTTATTATCCCTTTTTCTTATTATTTATTAGCTATGTTTCCAATATTGCAGCATCTAACAGTGGTCTCCCCCGCAAGGATTTTTTTTTCTTGTAGGAGAACTGGGTTAAGTAAGAGGACTTTGTGCAGGGATCTGGTGTGGGCCCAAGTGGCAATTTCCATGAATGCTGCTGTTGCAGCATACATGCGCTGGTTTGAGTGGTGCTATACAATGCCTCTTCCTAGGCAACGAAATGCAATTTAGTCCCACTGCCATGTTTTCGACCCTGTGGCATTTTTGTTTATATCCTTTCCAGGCAGTGTTACAATTTTTACATTAACGTCAAAAAAAGAAGAAATTATGCTTTTGTGCGGTGGTTGTCTGCATTGTAATTTTGCATGGGCATCCGAACCTGAAGCAAATTAAATGCTTCTTTTTGGTTTAGTGCTTGGCTCTGCTGTCTCCTAGAGTGGGGATGAGCAAAATGTGACCCACGGGCCACTATCTGGCCCGCAGGACCCCTAAAAAATATTGCAGTTAATATTTATCTGCCCCTGGCTGCCTGTCATGTGGCCCTTGATGGCTTGCCAAAACTCAGTAAGTGGCCCTCTGTCCAAAATAATTGCCCGCCCCTGCCCTGGAGAGAGTTGTGGTCACACAGAGATGATCAGCAAGGCTAGTATTAGCCCAGGACTGGCTGTGTGACCTTGATGGGGAGGCATTTCACCTTTGTTTTGCTTCTCTTTTTCGAAGTTGGGGATAGCAGTACTTACCTCCATCAAGCATGTTGTTATCTGCTGCTGGGTAACTCTAGCAGGGCACTAAACACTCCTCTTGGTGGTTGCTTTTGTCTTTTATATATTGTTTTATAGTCCCTTGAAACCTTTCCCCCCCCTTTCAGAGTCCCTGCATGATTGAAGGAGTTCTGAGTAGCTTTCCTGTTGAAGCTGACCCAATGAATCGCAGCTTGTCTAAGAGTTATGGACATTTATTTGAGTATATGGACATCAATAAATAGTTTTGTTTCTGCAGAAAATCCAGATGGTAAAATATAGCCAGACTTTAATTTGTGAAATGGACCTTTAAATTCAATTGTTCCTCATAATAGTGGCAACTTAAGGCTTCAGAAGCCAAATAGTGCCATTTAATGTCATTGACTTTAGGCCTATTTGTATCTTCAAATTGCTGTTTTTGTTTTTTTTTTCTTCTTCTTCTGCCGAGACTATAAAATAAATGCTACAAGAGAGAAGCAGCTAAAAGCTTTACCTTTTTTTTTATGGTTCCTTCAGAACCAATCCCTGTAATAGCATTTAAAACTAATGGAGTGGTTGTTCTAGGGGCCCGAAATGACGTGGTAATGCCTCTGAACAGAGAAATGCATCTTTTATTAAGGTTTTATATTGGCTGCCCTTGCTGGCTTCTCACCGAGTGAAAAGGCTGTAGTGAATGTGTGCGCTTTTTTTTTTTTTTTTAAAGAGTTCCATTATCTGTACAGTACCAGAAAAGCAAGTGTTTTAAAAGTAAAAAATGTCTGGTTCCACACGCTCACACCCCAGACAAGTGTTTAGCTTTACTGGACGGGGCTGTTTCCATCCAGACTGCCTAGGAAATAATCAGTGTATTTAGGTTTGGGATGTGCGTGCAGGGCGAGGTCTCACTACTGGGTAAGGCAGGCAACAGGTGGAGCGGATGGGACGTTTGCCACGTCGATGCCGTCGTTGAAATGTAACCGTAACTTTGACTTCTTAAGGGCAGGAAGAGGACAACAAGCACAACACAAAGCAAGAATGACTCAAAAAATGATCAGGTTTTGGTTTCCTCTAATGGGTCCCAGAAGCTCCAGGGGAAAACTTGCCTTTCTGCCAGCCTATTTTTTCTGATGAAAATGACTGACAGCGTTGTTGGAGTGCCTTGGTCTAGTTAAGGTCCAGGCTGTGGCTAGATCACAACCGAGAAGATCAAAATGCTGCTGCACAGAATAGGAAAGTTTTTTAAATTTTCTGAACTTTTTAGAAAGCGGGGAGGGGGGGAACGGACCTAAAGCCTTTCTTGCCACTCTGCAGTCCAAAAGCACTTTTCTTTTTTTTTTTATTTATCAGGCGACACCAGTTAATCATTGCAATTCATTCGTCAATGTGAAAAATCATCCCTGCTAATACACCACACGGTTGATTTTAATGAAAATTGGCTTTGGAAGTCAGTGCGAGGATCAGATTGAGCCAGCACTGCACATAAATCATTAAGCAGAGTTGAAAGCAGACTGCTGCTCAGAAGTAGCCTTCTAGTACAGATTAATTAATTACAGGGGATCTATATTCGGCAAGAGGTGCTCTACCCTGCTTTCATTGCTGTACCCCTGCTCCATGCCTCGTGTCCCTCCATATGTTTTTCCTAAATGGTCCCTGCGGCTTCTTTGCATAGTCGTTCTGGGAGTTTCTTTCATGTTGCACTTCATGCTTTGCAGGGTTTCCCATGTTAGGTTCATCAAGCATCCTCTTTTTCCTTAATACCCGCTGCTTGGTAAAGCCTTCTTGTGCTGATCTTACTCCTTGCAGTTCAAGTTGTTACTGCTTTGAATCTAATGAGTTTCTAATATTGCATTAGTGTGTCAGCACCACTAAGAGTAGTTTTCATGCCCTCCATCCTTGACTTTATATTGCAAGCTCTCCAAGATGAGCTATTACGTGAGAGTAGTTGCACTTCATGTGTACCTTACAGCGCTGTATGCAGGGTTCGAATTATAATTGTGGTGGTGGGGGTCTGCAACAATAATTCAACCGGTTCATATAATATATACTTATACATGTATGTATGAAATTAAAGAGAAGCTAGTGCTTTTTCACCCCGCCTCTGTCAGTTGACCAGGTCAGTGGTTAACAAATCCACCTAAGTGATGGAGTGATCGGAAACACCCCCCGCCAGGTTATGATTTTTAAATCTTACAGGGCAGCTCTCATTTCTTATGGGGAGGCTCAGTCTCCCCAAGCTGCCCTATATTTTGCACCTGACTATGGTCATTATTATTGGATTGTAATATGTTGGAGAATACACAAAAAATTACAGTATCATTTGAGGTGTTCACAGGGTAGGGGCCAGCCCTTCCTTCTGTAATCAGTTTGGAGGATGACAACAGGCTTACTTGGGAGTCACCATCGGTAAGGCTAGAACTGTGCATTTCTGTGTCTCATTCCTAAAAAAGTACTTTTAAGTATGTCCCATCAGGTATCTCTTAAAATGTGGACCTGCGCTTTTTCAGTTAAGGTTTTGGCTAGTGGCTTTAGGGCCTTATAGCAGCAGAGGGAGCTGTGTTTTACTGGACAATGCAAACTTCAACCATGAGAAACATTCAACGTGACACAGCCAGGATGAAAAAGCACTAACCTCTCTTTAATTGTATGTATGTATGTATGTATTAATTACAAAAAATTGGCCTCTGTTTTCCCAGGGCCCTTATGCGGCAGTCAGAATGCAACAATAGGCAAAAATTTTAAATCAAGTCAGTTTAGCTAAGCCAGCTGAAGCAGTTTCCCATCTATTCTTCATAGGGCATCAGACCTTCCCAAAAGCTCAGGAAGGAAAAAGAGGCGATGCAGTGCAGCTTGAAGGTTGGCAAATACAGGCTCTGTCAGGCTCTTCTACATGCACACATTTCATTTCAGAATTGATGGTTTTGCTCAGAAAACACTCGAACCCTGTCAGAGAGCACCCCGGTGCCCTGTGCCCGAATTGGAGAAGAGCTGCCAGAGAGGGAGCCCTAGCAGTGATTAGGCAGCACAGCTGCAGGTTACTGGGGCAACCAATGAAGTCAGCTGACCCTAAGGGGCA
>JAGPOW010001296.1:137678011-137699147 GCA_030014935.1 Caiman crocodilus
ATGGACCCTTTTTATTATCGTAGTACATTCATACTTGGACAAAATGTTAGGTTGTATTGTTAATTGTATGGAGGGTCCAAGAGATGGATCTGAATGTGGCTCTCAGCATATCAAAGTTCATGCAGAAGAGGTGAAAAGTGACCCACTGTCAGGGATTTCCCATACCTTACAGGATCCTCTCTGCCAGTTATTCTTTTATTGTATAGATTTTTAATCAGCCGTATTTTTGTTTCTTTTGCATTGTGGACTCCCCATGTGCTTTTAGGTTTGCAAGGACTGTAGCTCAGAAGCAACTGCCCAGTCTCTAGGCTCACAAATTGCTCACTAATCTGGGGAGTACTTGGAGCAAGAGAAGTCCATCTATTCATTTGTCAAAGCCTTGGATTTTTTCTCCTACCTTTATAATGTGCTGTCCTCGGGGACTAAATCTATGGCCATGCTCCCAATCCTTTCCCTAAACCTATGAAACAACCTGGATTTGATTGTTTATTAAATCTCTTTGGGTTAATAACGTTATCTGCCACTCAGAAATCTGTGGATAGCCTCCTGAAGCTGTGCCAATTACCAATATCCCATGATTGGCTTGAAAAAAAAAATTGCTAGACGTTAAAAATGAGTCTACAGATGGAGTTCGGTGTTTCATCTGTAGGGCAATGAGTCTTCATAAAGCCTGTTTGCTTTCTGCTGCAATGGAGCAGGTCAGAGACCCTGGGAAGGTCATGAAGGCAGTGTGCTTTTGTTGCTATCATCAACATGGTGAGGAGTGTTTTGTCAAAAGCCATTTACAGTCCTGAAGGGCTCTTACCGCCGGAACGACATCCATCTTTGGGGGAGCTGGGGTGCAAAAAAAGCTGCTGCTGTTGGCAGCCATGCATGCACATTCGTGGTAGCAACTAGAAGATGCTTTCTGTTTTGCTCCGGGTGCCCAGCCACATCCCTACAGTACTGATTAAATATATAATCTAGCCATGCTTCAGTGCAACAGATTAGGCAGTCTGCTCTTTCAAAGGTGCTTGAAGACCGTCATCTTCCACCAACATCATCAGAAGCTATGTCTGCAGCCTAAAAACCAGGCTGATTTGTTATTTGGGTATTTACCCAGAGTGGGGCAGGTCTCTATCTTAACTGATCCTACTTTGCAAATTTTAGCCTGTCTTGACAGCTTATTCTGTAAAATAAAAACTCTTTTGCAGTGTTTGCCAAACAGATGTTACATCAAGGTGGTGACGTGGAAGACTGGAAACGTACTGAACAGTGCATGAAAATACAAGCAGCTCATCTTTTTTTTCTTGTCCAAGCTGAGAGCATAGCGAGAAGTAGTTTGAGGGCGTAATTGGTACGGATCTACATTAGACTAGGAAAATATTTGGAGTCTCAGAGTTTGTGCTCGCATGAGGGGATGCATGCATTTGCAATTTGGGTGTTTTGCTTGATGCTTTTCCAGTAGTAGTTTATAATGCACCTCATACGAGGCTGCCTCAAAGAAGCAAACAGCTGTTTGACCGACCCTAGCTACAGTGCTGTCTGCAAGATGGGAACCTGCTTGCCAACAGTTGTTAAACTCGCTTGCATCTTTCTTGTGTATATGCTCTGCGAATAACTGGTTAATAATCATTTCCAAAACCTGTGCTACAGCTTAAGTCGGTGCTAGTGCTAAAGACTGTAGCAAATAACTCTTGCTGGTCTGTCAATCTAATGCCAATTGCTTGCTGATATGCCCAAATTTCAAGGTGATTATACCTTGGCTGTGTACAAAATGGGGACTGTTAGGCTAAATCTCCTATTTTTAAACTTTGAATTCTTTAATACCTTAAAACTGAAGGGCAAGACAAAATTGAGCTGCTATCAGGATTAGCAGTTCCATAGGTTTTGTAGCGCTGGTTTTGTAGCCTGTAGCTCTCATCTCTGTAACGATCTGGGCCATGTTAATAGTGTTCGTTGTGCTAAGCACCTGCCCTGTGTTTGTGTGGTTTGAATTTAAAGTACGAAATGAAGCTCTAAGACTTGCCTAACGTAATTTGATGGGATTTGCGAATAGACTCCCGTCTTAAATATTTAATACTGCAGCGATTCATTTTCCTAACCGCCTTCAGGTTTTAAATGCATGGATTTGATGGCAGAATTCCTTCGTTTTAATTTCGAGCCTAGAAAATGAATGATAGGCAATGGCTGTACCTATCCCTTTCCAATACCTTCCTCCTCCTAGCCTCGTTCCCATTCAAAAGTAAACCCTTTTCCAAGGACCAAGGGCCAGTTCTACGAGTCTGCACCTGTATTAAGTTTTCCTCATACCGTGGACTTTCTGCAGCTTTTCACCATCACAAGTAAAAGTACATTCTGGTCTTAAGGAAATCGCACAATGGGGGATCCCTTTCTCACCTCAAAGACAGCCCTTTTCTAATCTGAGGGGAACCTGAGTTGTTCTGTAGTGGCTGTACACAAGAGCCAGCTGCAGTGGAGCATAGGGATTGTTATAGGGAAGCTGGATCAAGTTTTGTGTTTAACTGGAAGCAAATTGGACTAGTCAAAATTCATCACCTAGGATGCAGCAAATCCAGAAGTATGATGAAACTTGGTTGAACCCCAGAGGAAGGCATGGTGAAATCCTGTGAATCATTATGAAGCAGCTTATTTTCCCATTCACTAAATAAAAGCCTGAAATAATGAATACTGCATTTGATCTTTAGAAATGGGGACTGTCCACTTGGCAGGCACTCAGCTGGGGTGTCGTTCCGGCGGTAAGTGCCCTTCAGATTACAAGTGACTTTTGCCAAGACGCTCCTCGCCTTGTTGATGATAGCAACACAAGCACACTGCCTTCATGACCTTCCCAGGATCTCTGAACTGCTCTTTTGCAGCAGATCACCAACAGGCTTTATGAAGACTCATTGACTTACAGAGGAAACATTGAACTCCATCTGTTGACTCCTGAGCACTTATGGCACTAGATTTAAAAAAAAATAATCCTCTGGCTCCCTCTCTTAGAGCTTCATAAAACTTGGCTCTGGATGACTGTTCTGCATTTTGTCTTGCGTTGTGTCAGGTTGTGTGCCACCAGCTCTACCAGCCTTGATATGTTGTCTTAGAGTATGAAATGATACCAGTATAAACAATTTTTATGCAACTATTCATATCTGCCTGCTCCTATAGCACTATTAGTGGAACAAAACTATTGCAACTTTAGCCAGTTTTATTTCAAGTTAATGTTACAGCCTCTTGACTCCCTTTTACCAGTATAGGAACATACCGACAGAGCAGTCATGTGTGTTCCTGAGCACCGGGTCCACCTCCCGGTTTTAAAGCTATTGCACGGTTGCATCTTTGCACAGCCTTAGTCTCCCTCTCTTACCCTGTACCCTCTTCCATGTCTTTATCCTCTTTCGCCACCTTCTTCATGCTCAGGCCCCTTTTCCAAGATTCACTGCTCCTTTAATTTTGCAAACCAAACTGGTTTCTTCCTCGGGGATTTCTCTTTCTCTTGTTCTCTCTGTTTCTGAGCTCTTAAGGTCAGGAACTGCCTTGTTCAGTGCAATGCAGTTTGCCAATACTTATCCGTAATACACAAACTATAATAAAATAAAGGTTTTATTTCCTTGCCCCCTACATGCAGTTTTTCAGTTGGAAATTGGATCCTAGAATGATTACAGAAGAGACGCAGAGCAATGGGAGTGATGCTTTCCATTCTCAGTAAGAAAACTTCTGTTGTCCATGTTTGTCTAGGGCAGCAGCTCTTGGCCTTTTTGCACGCAAGGCACCCCTCCATAACATTTGTGCATTGAGTGGCATCCAATTTCAAAAAATAAATGGTATATTACAGTGCTTAACTCTTTATATAGGGGCTGGGAAGAAAGGGTGTTGGGGGGATCATTCAGCTAGGGACGAGCCTGAGACTGGCACCCCGGCTGAGAGTCACTGGTGTAAGGGCTGGTGTAAGGGCTGTCGCCAAGTTTGAGAGGGGCTCAGTGGGGTAGAGTCATAAGAGATGCTGACTGCCCTCAGTCATATAATCCTAGACAATGAAGGCTGGAAGGGACCTTGGGAGGTCACATCTAGTCCAACCCCCTGCTCAAAGCCAGACCAACCCCAACTACATCATCCCAGCCAAGGCTTTGTCTAGCTGAGTCTTAAAAACCTCCAAGGGTGTAGAGTCCACCACCTCTCTGGGTACCCCGTTTCACTGCTTTACTACAGTCCTGAAGGTCGAAGTCAACAGGAGTCAAGGAAGTCATCCCAGCGAAGGGCTAGTCCCACATTTATCCTATTTGCCTAAATTGCATCCGTCTGTCTCCCCTGTCTGATGCTTTGAGGAATGCTTTCCATCATGAACGGGGGTAGGTAAAACCAAGTTCGTTTTTCTAATCTGTATACAAAGGAGTAACAATGACCAGAGTTCACACTATTGTACTCCTGGGTTCCCAAAGGACCTTCATAATCCTGCTTCTGTCAGGCTTGCACTCAAATGGAGAAGTGAACAAAAGCTGATTTTGTGAATGCAGCAGCAGGAGAACAATAAGATGTTTGCTCTGTGGGGGAAAGCGTGGGAGTCCTGGCAGAGGGACAATTGGCAGTGGAGTGAGCGAGGAGGGGAATAGTTCAGGGTCTTTCTAAAGTGACATTGAGAACTAGACCAGTTGGGGTACTGGTACTTCTAGTGTTGGACCCATTTACAGCACTGAGGAGTTGCAAGGGTAACCGGTTAGGAATTTGAGCGAGGCAGCTAGTTAGTACAGACACATTTGTCAACCAAAATGCCTTCCCTCGGCTTTCTTCGTTGCTTTGTCACCGATGGAAAGGGCCCCCCTGCCCCCCACCTCTACTGCAGCTTCTTAAAATCAGCTGCAGCTTCACCGCGGTCCTCCGCAAGCAATTGTTGCCAGTCATTACCAAGCTTTGCAATGCAACCTTTTCATAAGACCGAGCTAGCTCTCCCACTTACCTCTCAACCACTGCGAGGCACAGCGGGCTGGGTGCTCCCTCCGGCCCCATGCTATAGCCACAGCACTCCACGCACAATTATGAACCGGATCACAATCTGTGAGACTGCAAGTGATGGGCAATCAGACACGGGCCCAGCCAGTACAGTGGCTTTTCTCACAGTAGCTCCGTGATGGGACACCTCCCAGACACCTTGAATCCTTGCTCCATCCAGGCTCTGCTCTTCCATTATTTGCCTTTGTAACAACCCGCTGGCCTGCATTTTTATTGTACAGCTGCAGTAATGCATATGATTTGGGGTCAGATTAGCATGAGGCTTTTGTGATATAACTATGTGTTAGGTTGGGAACGGGGAGATCAAAATGATAACTTATGGCATTAGTCCCCATTTAACTAAGTGCTGTAAAAGGGAAAAGCTAGTGCGCTTGAGCGGCTGTGCCGAGTTTTGCAGGCCTGGCAGCATGTCCTTAGGATAGAATAGCAGCTCTGAAGTGCCTTCCTTTTGTCAGCTCTTTTTGTATTTATTTATTTATTTATTTATTTTTACACCTTTGACATTGATTGGAACATTGTGTTTTTCTTTGTAAAACAATCCTAAATTGAAAACCTTGTCATGTTACAGGATGCTATCGGGGTTCTTAAGAGACGCACACAATGTTTAAATGGAGCAGCCATCAGTCTAGCAATGCGATACAAAAAAAATGAAAAATTGGGGTCGAGGGAAAAATATTAGCCATTTTGTTGATGAAACAGAATGGAGGATGCGATACGCAGCAATGTATCTGTTGAACAAAAGCAATAGAAAATGAACTGTATTATTTCTCACTCACTCGTTCTGAGGCATTTCAGAGCACAACCAGGAAAATAATAGGTTGCTTTCACAATGGTAGAAGTTTAACAAATGCTCAATCATTCATTCTACATCATTGCTGTCATTGGCGAGAGCTTTAGTGTATGATATTGATGCCTTGCTTCATTCTTATTGCCGTATTCTTTTCAGATTCAATCTGCCTGCAATGGACGACTAAACATTTCAATTTGCTACCTGTAGAGTTAGATTGAAATACTTGGGCTAAAATGAGAGAGGAATGATTTTGGGTGAGACCGAATGGCTGAGGATGTTGTAGCTTTATGTAGAAGGCATTGCCAGCGTTGAAAACTTCCGATAAGGCGTGTGTTTACTCGCGACTGTCTCATGAGCGTACGTGGTTTGGTAGAAATATTCTCCGTTGATATACGTAAGCCCGTTTTGCCTCTTATGGAATCTGAATCCAGGTAACCTGCCTTTGCGCTTTGCATTGCAGGGTTTATTTTAAAGCCCTGGGCCTTAGCTTCATGCAGTGGTGCTCAGACTTTCATCCCCACGTGCCACATAAGTAGTGTGGGACCAGTCCATGAGCCAGATCCCACCCGGACTGGACTTTGCACTGCCCGGCTCCTGCTCTACACACCTGGATCAGGCCTCACCCCACTTGGATCATGCCCATATCTGGCCTTGAGCACCCAAACCACCAAGATTGGGCTCCATGCATCTAAATCCTTCCCACTCTTTAATAGAATAATCCAGTTATTTTCTAAAGGGTGCAAGAGAACATGGGTGGCTGCATTGAACATGTGAGGTTTGCTCGATCACGCCTGTTTGCCACGATAGCCCTGCTGACAAAACCACTGCTTGCCTCACTGGGGGAAGTTGTGTAGCACTGCCTACAGCAGGGGTGGGCAAAATGTGAGCCGCGGGCCAGATGCGGCCCACCAGGCCATTCTGTCCTGCCCACGGGGCCCCTAAAAGATTAATATTCATCTGCCCCTGGGCTGCCTGTCATGCGGCTCTCGATGGCTTGCTAAAGCTCAGTAAGCAGCCCGCTGCCCAAAACAGTTGCCCGGCCCTGGCCTACAGAGTAACCTCTTCTGCTGGCATCAGAGGGATTTTCCAAAGCGTTTTCTGTGTTCGTAGTTGGGCGAGTACAGTGATAGTGGCAGCAGCTCCACAATGCAGATGAGCCCTGGGTTCTTGCACCTAGCAGGTGAGGTTTGAATGTGGTCACCCACAAGATCCTGTTTCTCCCAACGTGCCATTGAAATTGGCTTTCCCGTTTCTACCCAACCTGTAATAACAAGGAAAACTGGATTTCCTTCCGAGCTATACGAGAACCTGGAGAATGGAGCAAGCTTTGAAGGCAGTGAGCTGTGCCGTAGTCCCGCCACCAGTGAGGTAATCCTCTTGGAGGGAGAGGCAGGAAGACTGGAAGTCCTCTTGGGTGGGTGGAAGAAGTGGTTGAAGTCATGCCCAGGGTCATTCTTTTCCAGGTAATAAAGCAGACATTTCATCATGGCTGACTGACCTTGATCATAGTATAGGAGCTTGAATTTCTATCAGAACAGGAGTCATCTCCCAAGTGCCCTTTCACTCTCATCAGCCTGGCGCGGAGTCAGTCCTGCATCCTAGAAGTTCAGAGCTCAGTATTTTGTTCCCAGTGCCTTCCAGTCTTCATAGGATTTTTACATCTCATTTACTTGCTGTAGGAGTAGCTCATAAGAACTTGACCTATTGGCACACCAATGTCTACGTTACCTTAGAAATGTACTGTTGCTCCCGTCTGCACGGTTATCTTTGCACTTCCAGTTGAAACGTCAAGTTTGCTTTGATTTATCAACACATAATATGAGTGAAGTGCCGGCCCTGGAAAGGGAAGATCATTTTGTTTCTCTGCAGTTGAACTTTCTCTTTCTCATTTGTTAGCACAGACCCCGAGAGGCACGCTTCTAGTCTATCGTATACCATGTTAGAAATACTTCATGATTTTCTTCCCTTTTATTATGCCTGTTGTTTGCAACTGTGTAATAACCGTTCAAAAATCAATAAAATAGAAATTAATATCAGAAACGAATAGGTGGCTTTGAATTCAGGCGCTGGGCTGTTGCCAATAAGATGCTTCAGTATTTGTAAATCATGTGAAGGATGTCCCTTGTAGTTTAAAATTCCCTCTCTTGGTTTTTGAGATGCTTTCCAGCTCACCTTACCTCACCTCACCCAGTCTTATATCTCGTAGCTCTGTTCTCCACCCCTCTGATCTGGCCTCTCTTACCACTCCTTACAACTTCACTAGTATCGATTGCAGAGCCTTCCTCTTCGCACCTCCCTGCCCGTTCGTGTTGGAGACGTGTAGGCACTCCCTGCCCTCCCAGCACATCTCACTGGATGAGATGCTCCCTCTGGTCCTATCTCCAGTAGTAACTTGCTCCGTTTGACCCACAGGAAAGTGTGTTATCCCTATGGTGGGAAGTAGGGGTTCTCTCTTCTTGTGCCTTTCTTTCACTACGTAACTCGGAGAAGCTCTTTTGGGAAATGGCTTTTGTGCCTGTGTTGAAGTGGGCTTCCGAGTTCATAGATGTTAGGGGCTGGAAGGGACGTCACCGGATCATCGGCTCCAGCCCCCTGCGCTTGGGCAGGGAAGACTGCTGGGCTCCGTTCAACGTGATGCATTTTACCTTTGTCTGCAAACACTCGCTGCTTTCCACGGAGAGAAAGATATTACCTTTGACGACTGTTTCCTCCAGGAACTGGCCTTACTACCACTGTAGCATGTCTAGATGTCCCAAGGGAACCGTCAACCACGAAAGCCGTGTATGATGGCATTTGTGACAAAAGAACATAGCAAGCTGTCACTTCAACCAAAAAGAAAGCAGTCACCTTTTGTTTTGTATCCCAGCCAGTGCAGCGCAGCAGAATAGCACCGCCGGTCGAAGGAGAAGAATTACCAACTTCCCTCGGAAATATCATTTGTGGGTCGCTTGCCTCATTTGTCAGAGGGCAGTATTTTGCTCGCTTGCTAGAAGCCGTGCTTGAAGTAGGGCGTTTCATTCGGAGTGCTGTTTCTGTTGGAGTTTCTTTAATAAAGTCTCATAATTTATGGACTGTATTTTACATCTTCTCTCCTAATAAGCTCAGAGTCTGTACTCACAAGCTATGAAAAAAATGAGGTATCGAGTTATTATTCTTCTTGATTAAGTCAATAAAATCCATTTGTCTTGTTAGGCAAGTAGCTCCATTTGGCAAGTTGTGCAAGCTCAGATTCTGCACTTTGGGGGGAAACATAATACTGGAGACAATGATTAATTGTTTGAAAATCAAAATTGACCAGCCAGTGCTCCAGGGAAGCAGTGTTTCCTCATAGCTGCACTGTACAGTTGAGATAGTGCAGTGAAACCAAAATGACAATATTATATGTAATTTCAAGTTATTAATTGATTACTCTGATCATTACAGAGCATTTATCATTTCTAGATGGCAGAAACCAACGTTTTTAAAGCGCTGTGAAAGTAAAGCAATGGAAAAAGACATTTGCTGAGTCTGCTTTCCTGAAATCTGCTGTGTCTGGGTGCCAAATTTATCTAATGTGCCAGACTTTCACCCCTAGCCGGCTGGGTCCTGGCTCTCATTGGGAAGTGGTCCGCTTCCTGCATCCCACTGCCGTTTGTCATGACTGGTCATCTTGCTTTTGGTGTCATTGTACATTGGAAATTATACAGGTCAAAGCAGAAATGTAGCATGCAAGGATCCTTCTCGCAGCATTGCTCCGTGTTGTGTTTAACCTCGTGTCTTTCCCGTAAGTATGAACTCCCGTTGATATCGCAGTGAATTTGTGGGTCGTGGATATACTGCACGTACTTCAATTTCCAAAAGCTGTCCAAGTGAAACAGAACTATTTGAATGATAAAACCCCACGGCAACTTTTTTTTTTTTTTTAAATTCAAATCTTTGCTGTGAATTTGGTAATCCTCTTGCCACTGCATGTTCGATCATAACCCCAAGGTCAGCCTCATTCTTTTTCATTGAGTACCCACATGGTTTTAACGAAAACCACGCGCATGCTGACGTGGTGCCTCGCCCAAGCTTGATGACAGGAACAGCCGCTTCCTGATCTACCATCCGTTATACAGAGAATTCATCATTTAGACCAGTCTCATTTCGACTGTTGCGAGGACCAGCGGAGTTCAGAGCAGAGATTTTGGTTAGGTTTCAAGTTTCAGGATTTCATACTTGGCAGGGGCTGGAAGGGACCTCACAGATCATCGGGTCCAGCCTCCTGTGTTTTGGGTATGAAAGACCGCTGGGATCAGATGACCCCAGCGAAATGGGAGTCGAGACGTTTTGAGAAGTTTTTCCTTACGTCTATCCTGAAGCAATCTTCAATCAGTTTGTGCCCATTATTTCGTGTCCTCCCCTGGGTTTGTGATTGAGAAGGGTGCTATTTCTGCGGTCCAGACCTGCATGTGTATTCCCAGCTTTCTTCGTCCAGTGTCGCACTGCAGGGCCCTTTCGGGTGACAGCGGTTCTGCTGGCTAGCCCCACTGGCAGACCAGTTGCGCTGCTGGTTTTCACAGGATGTTTGATTGGAGAAGCCATGCGATTAGCCATTACCAGGAAGCACCATGGGTTAAGGTTTGGTGTGTTGCAGGTATATTTTTGTCTCAGCTTTGAGGATTTCAGGGGATAACAAAGGCAGCAGAGGCGCTTTCCTATGAACCGTTGTGCATGTAGCAGGTGTGGGGTGTTTGAGTGTCCATACACCTGCTTACTCTCCTTAAAAGCTTCACCTGGTTTGGGTGAATTTTTAACCAATGTGAATCTCATGCTTCCTGTTAGCGCAGTGATGTGGAACGGGTGGTTTAAATAAAGGTACAAAGAGGATCTGTTCAGAGAAAAATGTAGGCGACTACAGTAAGCCCCTGCTCGAGGAGACCCCCTGCTGCTCAGCCATCATTTCAACCATCTTCCTTGCCTGGCACGCGGAGCTTTCTCAGCCGTGACAAAAGGGTGGCCAAGGTAATAGTTTCCCAACACTAAAGTGAATCCAATAAATTGAGGACAGAAACATCTCATGCTGGAATGGAAGTTCACAGGGGAACAAAACGGGGAACATTCATTATTTTACAGATAAATAAGCAGGAAAGGGAGAAACCAGATCAAAACAGAAAATGCCTTCCCTATGCACGTTCTGCAGGTCCTCTCTTACAGGGAGATCCAATTTAAGAGCAACTGGAGGCTGTAGCAGAGCAGTAAGGCACGAAGCTCATTCTTCCCATCACAGAGTCAATGGTGAAGCTATGGGTTTAGGTGCAGCCTGGCTTTTTGCATGATGAAGAGGCATCCTTGCTTTGCACTTCTGTCACGTGCTGCATCACCTTGCAATTTACTGCTGTGTGCTCACAGGAGCCTATTATATAGACTTTACAATGTAACCAAGCACCAGACTTTTTTTTTTTTTAATTTTTTTAAACCTGTTAGGATACTCAGATAGCAGCATACAGAGCCTGGCGTCACAGAGGAAGACTCCCCATTTTAATGTAAGTTAATCATTCCAGTGTTGGTTACCTCTCTTTCCTGATCATGAGAGAGCTACCGAGCTCCCTAAGGAAGAAGTATGGAGTGCTTTTAACATCTGGCATCTCTGCAGATCCTTATTGCTATAGATTTGCTGCTTCTAGAGGTATGCGTTAGGCGTGCTTCTAATCAGTGGCTCCCAAGGGCGCACTTAAAGCCATCAGCCAGTGGTTTCTCAAGAACCACTGCCAAATAACCCAGCCTTTGGCTTCCTGACATACCCCCCACCTCCATCTGAGGATTGAGCATCTGCCTGGTTGCTGCCCCTGTTGTCTCAATGGAGCACAGTATAATCACATTAGACTTTCCCTAAAATTTACCTTATTTTCAACCCTTGTGTCCTTTCCAATATATCTTTCCATTCAGGATTTTTCCCCCCATATATAAATGAGAAGGTTTTAATGTTTTGGCTCTCCTCTTCTGAGAACAGGGCCTTGCAGCTCTCTGCTCCCTGGGAAAGGACTTCACACAGTCAGCTCTTGAGCCAAAGTATTACTGTTTCACTTATTTTAGACTTTCTTTTGGGACCACATAGTAACCCAACAGCTTTCTGGAATCAAGATATATGGCATCGGAGGCATTACATAGCCTCTTTCACGACTCTTTCTCTCCATCACTAAGAGGCAGGCAGAAGGCACAGCACAGTTGCAGCCTATGAACGAACTGAATCGGCAAGCAACAGCTCACTTCATCAGATGCTATAAAAGGACAGAGAGCAGATTGCCCGTTGAAAGTGATTTGAATACCAGGGCAACATGGTATCTTAGGGCTTTTATACACATGCATTTGTGTGCTCTGACACACCGGAGGTCCAGCATGTCGGAGCAGACTCGATTAAAAGAGTCTGCTCCACATGTGAGCTGAAGCTCCTTGGCGCTGCGTCGCATGCATTTGTATAAGTGGCAAAATGCATATCAGTGCTGAGAAATCGGTGGCGGTGCACACCTTCGATGTGTTTTAGTTCAAAGGCACGCCACCGCCATTTTCTCAGCGCTGATGCACATTTCACCGTATGTACAAATGCATGCGACACAGCACCTGGCTCTTTTAAACATGCCCGGCGCTCAGGTGCAAGATGCGTACAAATGCCTTTATAGACTAATTAACATAGAGAGGCATAAGTCTGTGTAAGCAACTGCTAATTTTGTCAGATGCTGTGAATGTACCGGCAGGATGCAGGAATGCTAACTAGAAAGCAGTAATTTAAATAGGAAGGATAGGGAAGGGGGAGAAGAAGTTTTGTTTTGGCATCTCCTTATTTCCTGTATTGAGAGAGGCAGTATTTTATCATTTAGAAATCCCCTTTAGATAGCTATCTCCCTGCGAGCAGTTTTAAAATGTGTCTCTTCTCATGTACCACACTCTTCTTTCCAAGAAACAGCTGGTTGCAATTGGAATGCACATTATATGCAAGAAATATGGTAAGAGCAGTTTCTGCTGCTTACCTGGCAAAAGCAAGAATAAAATAAAGTCTGCATGGGAGCCGGAGGGCGCAGAACCAGGAGCACGTGGCTTTCTTGCTGCTGCAACCCAGTTACTTACTGCAAGGAAAGATTTCTCTTTCTTCATTCTGTTTGTCACAAGCAAGGTGTACATCTTATTCTGGGGCATGTTGTATGTGAGAAAATAGGGTACACTTGTTCTAGCGTATAAGGTATTTTTCTGTACCCTATTTTTTTTTTCACTTTCTATTCCTGCCTTGGGCATATCAGGTGAGGATTTTGCCTAGTGGCTTCTGTGGAGTTACTCTGATTTACTCTGGCTGAGGATGTGGCCCATCATCACAGCCTACTCAAGAGCTTTTCTGCTTGCAAAATTGAGGGTGCAATTGCAATGGCTTTCTAATCATGTGTAATTTGTCTTTTCACTAGAAGGCCTGCAAGTAAGTCTCTGTGGCTGCTCCACAGGGTAACAGCATTCAGAAAGAGCTGAGCAGAGGAGGAAGTTGAGGGATTGAAGGAATTTCTTGCCCGCTGGACTGTAGCAGCAGATTTACACACTTGGTGAGACACAAAGCTATACGTTTATGGGAAAGCTTTCCTGATGTGACTTAATAACCCTGGTTCTCTGAATCTTCCCATGAGCACAGCCTAAAACAGGGCGGGCATTTATTTTGGCTGGAGGGCCACTTAACAAGTTTCAGTGAGCTGTCGAGGGCCGCAAGGTTAACCCTGCCCCTTGGCAGCCCTGCCCTGCCCATGCGGAGTCAAGCTCTGAATCTGAATTGCCCTCTTGGGACTGAAAAGTCCTGACCCCTCACCTTTTCCACCAGCAGTCCCTTCCTTTACCCCTGGAATTACTCCTTTTGGGAAAAGGGGTTTGCCATCTTGGAACAGGAAACAAAACAGATTAAATACTTAAAATCAAACATCCACAATATCATATTTTTTTATATAAAAAAAAATATGTTGTTCTGATTTGTGTGCGTTTGAGTCGTGTATAGAGGAGTGATTGCATCATAGCTCAGAATAAAGTCCTGCTCTTGTATATTGTGCGGGGTGTGGAATGGTGCAGGGGGGTATGGGTGGGCGTGGGGTTTGTGGGGGGGTGTAGGGGTATGTGTGGATGCAGTTGGGTAGGTATGGAAGGTTTGTAGGGGAGGTGTCTGGGGATGTGTAGGTGGGTTTTGTGGGGGGCTATGGGCTGTGTGAAGTGAGAGAGTGGGTGTGGGGTGTGTGTACGGATAGTGCATGCTTGTGTGTGGGGGTGTGCACGTAGCATTGAGTGGCACCCCCCCCAGAGGCACACAGGTATGCATGTGGGGAGGGTATGGGGTTTGTAGGGAGGCTGCGGTAGGGTGCGGTGTTTGTGGGATGTGAGATTGTATGCGGGAGAGGGTGTGGTTGTGGGGTTGGGTTTGTGGGTATGGTGGGGTGCTCATGTGAGCCCCCTACGCACGCCCTCCTGAGCCAGTCAGTGCCCGCCACTGCCCTGCAGCAGCCCAGAGGCCGCGCGTCCTGCCATCACGAGGAGGTTGCTAGTGTAGGCAAGGATAAGATTTTGGTTGATTAATTTTTGGGTCTGGTGCCAGAACTGGATTGTTGAACGGCACTTAGAGAAGTGGGGTCTTTGCACACAGCGGTACTGTAAACATGAGCTAACAGTCCCCAGAAAGACTTGACACGAGCAGACGCTTGTGTTGCTTTAAAGCCAGTGGGATTTGTAGAAAGCTGCTTATTCACAGTAATCAAACCCCCAGAACTTCGGTTTTAAACTCTGAAAACTAAGGCATGGATTTCACGGGGGCATGGTTAGCTAATCTTTGCAGGTCTCAGTGCCAGGCACGTGAAGTCTTTTCAGCACCCTGGGTCAATGCGAAAGCCACAGGACAGACGAACAGAGATCCAGCTGCTTTGTCTCCAGTGGAAATGACTGTTAAACAGTCATTAAACAGTTAAAAACCCTTTTGCCTTACCCGTGGTTTGCAAGTCCGTTTGCCCGTTAATGGAGTCGTGCTGTAATAGAAAGTCATCCTATTTATTGCCAGGTCACCTTGGTGTTCAGGCAATTTACCCAGTGTGAGGCGGCCCATTAGCACCTATTAAATGCAAACAGTTTAATGCCTTCTCTGATTAAGGGGGAGCCATGGATCTTAGAGGTGGAAAAGTCATATGAGAGTCTCTAGCCCACCTCCCAGCCACTGCTGGATTGTTATTTCTTACAGCTATTCCAGCAGTGCCCAAAATCTGCAATCAGATTAGGGCTCCACTCTGCATATGCACGGCAAGAGAGAGGCTGTGGCCAAAAAGCTTCAGGTCTAAAATGGATCAAATAGACAAGAGGTGAGAGGAAGCAGGTAGTACCCCATTTAACAGATGGGGGAACTAAGCACAGCAAGATGAAGGGCTTGGTCCTTGATCCAGAGTGCTCTGACCCTGATAGAGCAAAGTGTGGAAATATCTGCAAAAGTTTAATTATGTGAACAGCCCTGCCGATGCGGAGCCGAGCGCCGAATCTGAGTTCGGTTTCTGTGCCTTAACTACACGTTCAGCCTTCCTCTCAAGTCATTGTTTCTCTACTGTTTTGTCCAGTCTCATCTCATGTCAGGAACCAGCAATCAAATGTATTTTGAAGAATGATGCTGATTTCAAAAGGGGAAAAAAGCAGTATTGTTAAGCTTAGATTTAAGTAATTAAGTGTTCCTATCGTCAGCCAGTCTTTTGAGAGGCCTTTCAAAGACTGGCTTTGCTGATAATATAGCTGCTGTAGTAAGCAGAGTAGATAACTGCTGGACTATTTAACACATCTTTTTTGGGACTTTAGAGGGCAAGGGAAAAGGCAAAAAAAAAAATAAAAAAATCCATGAACTATCAACATTTTTCTAGCATTTTATTTAAAGATCAATGTGGAATTTTGCAGCTGATCACAATGCAAAATGGCACATAATATCACTGCTCTAAATTGCTCCAAATTGTTGCATTTTTAAACCAGGCCAGCTTTGTTTAAATAATGGTTTTGCCAAGTAAACTTTGTCTCATTGATTGGATTATTTCTGTGGGTCATAGCAAGGAAAATTAATTCATGACCATTTGAATTGTAGGGTTACCTATATTATTCAGGAGTCACTCTTAACTTTCTTCTCTGTCACTCCTTGACATCTCCTTGCAGATTGCTTTTATTTTTATACCTTAGAGAGCAGGATCCCTTTCTTTATGAGTATTATTTATAAACCAAACGTTATGTTAGGAAGTGCATTAACGCTAATGAGTTAAGGCGTTTAGCACGTCATGTGTGACCAGTTTGCCATTCAGCTGTCCAGTGCACGTTGAGCGGTCCTTTGCTACGTAAGCCTTTGCTACGAGGTCCTTTGTGGCCTCTATGGGAACGAGTTGTTCGATATCTTTTATTAGACCAACTCGAAGAGTTGGGAAAATGCTAGACTTTTCTCAACTCTTTGAGTTGGTCTAATAAAAGATATTAGTTTTACCCAAAGAACCTTATCTGCCTCTGTCCTTAGACCAACACGGCTCCAAGCTACACCCCTGGAATGAGTCGTGACTTCTCAGTTTGCGTTTTATTCTTTAACGAGCCAGTACGCCCGGCACAGAAATCACCCCTGTGCTCTACCAACAAGGACCTAACCTTGTATCAACAGAGACACGGAGAACATAGTGAGAATTAGGCAGGGTTCTTCCTGTGGTTATGTGGGTGACTGCTAAGGTGCATCCCAGAGCATGATGGAAGCGTGTTGGGTTGCTGTTTCTATTTCGGTTTTCCCGTGCAGGTCAAACCCCTTGGGTTGTGCTATTGCATGGCAGCGCAGCACGTTTGCAACCAACTGGCGGTGCTCTCCTTTCCCCCCGTATCTGCTCCCATTGAAGCTCTTTTGCTGCCCATTGAAACCCTTTCCTTTCGCCCCTCTGTCTCTGATTCTGAATTTGTTCTGAAGCGCCACTTTTCTTCTTGATCGACAGAGTTTTCATTAGACCTTAAAATGTTGCATTAAAAATGCATCGTTTCTCAACTGGGGTGGGGGAAGCCATAAAAAGTGGAGGGAAGGCTGCACCTTGGGCTGGGCCAGCAATACTGACGGCTGGTATTTTCTCACTCCCTTCATGTTGGCACCCTCAGCTGATGCCCCGCTCACCCACCCCTTGTTACGCGGCTGGAGGAAGTAACTCGGGCCCGTTTTTATTCAGAGGTAAAGCATCCTGGCTTAGCTTCCTCTTACTGCAGAAGGACAGCTACCACCAAGCAGCTGCTTGCCAGTCATTCCCCACCCTCTTTTAACTCGCTGTCATTTATTCACTTTGCCTTTTAAAACTGACCTTAAGTGGTCTGTTTTAATGATTTAATGCCTCTGCCAGTTTGCAAGTCACTTCACAAATGGAGAAGCGGAAGCAGAGTGGTTGTGGTTTGGCCACCGGCGGGGCTGGGATGGGAACCCAGGAGTCTCGACTCCTGAATCCCTCCATTACGCGCTTGATTGTGCTCTGCAAATATAATGCCGGACACTTCCGAGAAATGTGCTGTGTGGGTAATGCATTCAGTTCAGTGCTTCCAGTAAGCTTCGACAATGAACTAAGTGGCAGGGAAAATAAGCTAGCATGCTCATTGGGGTTGCTCAGTTCTTCTGTGTTGCCCAGTTAGCTTGAAAAGGCATTTGTACCCCCTCTTAAAGCAGAAAGGCATCCATCTCTCATTCCCGGTATCTTTACAAAAATCATTAAAAAAATTCCAAAAGCGTTTCCTTAACCTGTGAACCCGGGGCCAGCCCTTGCCCTTATTTCTTCCCGAGTATGTCCTATCTGAGAGTGGGGTGGGAGGGGAAGCACAAGCTGCATTGCTTCTTCCTGGTTCAGTTTTTAACAGACGCGTGCGCCTGGTGATTCCTGAAAACCCACAGATTTAAGGAGAGAATATACAGCAGTGTCAGGAGGAACGTGGAACCTCACAGCCAGGGAAGCCTGGCACGCGCAGTTCAGTACATCTCAGTATCCGGGTACTTAACTGCAGAAGCAAAGCAGCTCCATAGACGTGCAAGTATCCCGGACTGCAGTTCAAGGTACTTACAAGGGGAAAAGCAAAGGTCAGACCCTGAAACTCTGGAGCGAAAGCTATGGTCAGCAGAGGCCACTGCTTGTCATGCTGATCCATACAGTCTAATTGTTTCTTTAGGTATCCATCCATCTATGCCTGCTTTTCTCTCTCTCTTACTTAGGCTGCTGACTGACATTAATTTAAAAGCAGCGTGGGATCTGACCCCTGGGACCAAGTTGAAAGCCTGACAACGAGCTGATTGTCCACTGGCTGGAGGACCACACTGGAGCTCAAACTGGCCCCTGTGCAGTCCCCAAGGCCACAGTGATCAGTCGACTGTGGGCAGGATTGGGACCGTACCTAGGCCAGTTCAAGTCCTGGTGTGGTCCCAGTCCTGCCAGTGATCAGCTGATTGTCAGCCAGCAGGGTCTGTGCTGGCATCCTAGCCCTGGTGCAGTCCTGACACTGCCAATGATCACCTGATTATCAGCTGCATCAGTACCACACCGTGGCTGGCTTGAGCCCCGGTGGCGTCCTGATCCTGGCAACAGTCAGCTGATTGTCGGCCGGGACCTCGCTTGGGCTATTTGGAAACCATGGTGTGGTCCTAACCCTGCCGTACCCTCAGCTGAAGGCACGATGGAAACCAGTTACAAAAATATTGCAGCTTTTTATGTGATACTTTTCTGGCTGTTTTGCCTTTCTGTGGCACCATTAATTCACAGATGTCTTAGACATCAGGGCTTGCAGGGACCTCGCAGGATCATCGGGTTCAGCCTGCTGCCCAGGAGACAGGAGGTCAGCTGGGGTCAGATGATCCCAGCAAGATAAGCATCCAAGTATATCTTAGTCCAGAGTAGGTGCTTGCACCACTTCTGGGGAGAGTCTGTCCCAAACTCCGGGGACTTGGAAGGTTTTTCTTATGTCCAGTCTAAAATGGTCTTTCCTGATTTTGTGGCCTTTCAACCTCATCTTTTCCTGGGGTGCCCTGGTGACCAGGCCTTCTCCCAGTTCCTGGTGAGTTCCCCTGAGCTTGTGGCTGAGTTGCTGCTTCAGATGCAGTTTAACAGATGAATTGCATTAAGTATAATATCTATCAAGGGCTTAAAAATTTAAGCTCTTTAAAGGGGAATGCAGCCTTGCTTTTTTTTTTGATGTTTGCACAGTGAGGTTGTTAACTGGGGCTCCTGGTGCTAATGCTGCATAAATCAAAATTAACAGTTGTTAAGTCTACCGGCAAGCCACCCTTTGCCTCACATAGAGACTGAAAGAAACCGAACCCGCTAGGGGGTCGCAAGTACAATCTATGCTGTGGATTTGTGTTGTTTTCTTTCAAACTTTTTCTGGTCATCTTGAGCCTTATCCATCTTTTATAAAGTGTTTGTGGGTTTATTATTTCCACTGCTAATCTTTTAAAAGACGCATACTTTGGAGGTGATGGAAAGTGCTGACTGACAGCCGATTCCAGGGTGGCCTCTTGGATGCGAATGCTCTCGGGCTGCTTTTCAAGTACGTCGTGTTCACGTGAAAGACAGTAATTGATCTGGTGTGTCATGTTCTTGTTAAGGCATTACTATTTGATCCTTTGACACTAATTATTTCCTTGGAATTGTTGAGCAGCATTATGCAAATCTAAATTTACCCCCTTTAGAGAGAAGAAAAACTAAAAGCAAATGTTTGGCGTGATCAACCCTGTTTTCCTAGAGGGCTCACTGGGACTCTGACAACCGTACAAGTTACCGTTCATGTTTATCAAGGTTTTTATCTAGTTGCCATCAACGATCGACAAATTGTCCAGAAAAGTAGTAGCCAAAAGACTGATCATCTGGCTACCTATTAAGGTCCTCGCTTCGGGGCTTAGAGTGACCTCGAATGGAGGTCCCACCCATCAGGTTGGAGTCAAAATAATCACTTTTTATGTCATTTGCTTTGGTCTAATTCGAGCAGTTTCAGATGCGTAAGAGGTTCAAAGCACAATACTACAACATAAATTGTATCTCTGCTGGAGGTTTTAACTGTGGCTAAGAAGAGGTGTAGACATAGCCTCCTGGAAAGATTGGCTGGATGGTGAGTAGGCCTCGGTGATAAATGGAGAAAGATCACTTTTCTCTAGATTAGCTGAGCTGTTTGTGGGTCCATGTGCATGGGCTTAGTAAAATTTGGAGTCTCAGCCAAAATATCCAGGAATTATTAGTTATTTATTCCTGGCACACAACAGAGATCAGTTATTTGAACCAAACTGGAATTATTTGCTTGGGTAACCTGCTTGATTTGGTGACTCCCAAGAAAAATACCTGTTACCCTTGAAATTGTGTGGTACATCAGGATATGGCATCCTTCCTCCTGAAACCATTGCCCTTTCATGGCGTTAGGGTAGGGGTGGGCAGAATTCAGCCCATGGGCCAGATCTAGCTTGCAGAGAGACTTTATCTGGCCCAGATGCCATCCAGCTCATCGTTCATCCTGCCGCCCCCAGGTGTGCAGCAGGATTGGGGCAGCTCCACAGCTGGACTGTTTCTAGGTAGGTCACATGGCAAGGCTTCTTCAGCTGCTGCTGCCACTGGCCTGGTGGGGACCCAGGCACAGAGCCCTGGCCCACCCCACTTCAGATCTGTCCCAGCTGGAACAGATCAGCTCTGGACCAGCCAGGACTTTCATGCAAGGCCTGACACAGGGCAGCCCCATGCCTGCTCTGGACCTGCCCACCCATGATGAGTGGTGGTGGCCAGGCAGAAACTTCTGCTGGGTATGGGGTGGGGAGGGAAGCAGCTAGCTTCCCCTTGCTGCTGCTGGGCACTTCTTGCTGCACTGCCCACAGCACGCACCCAGGCTGCCATGCAGCTCCACCTCCGGGCCACGTAGCAGGGCGGTGGTAGCAGTGGAGAGGAGCCGCAGGGCAGCCCGTGTGCAGGCTTCAGGCAGCCACAGCAAGAAGAGCCCAGCGGTGGTGAGGGGGAGGAACCACTTCCCCCTGTGCTCAGCAGCAGCTTCTGCTTGGCTGCTGCTGCTGCTCATCATGGGCAGGAGCGTCCAGAGTAGGCATGGGCTGGGGCCAGAGTCAGGGCTACGTGCATGACTCCTGGCAGGTCTGAAGCTGGTCTGCTCTGGCCAGGGCAAGTATGGAGCGGATGTGGGGCAGGTCGGGGATGTGCTGCTGGTGGTGGTGGTGAGTTGTCGTTGCAGTGTGCATGGGCTCCAGGCTGTCATGGGGTCGGGAGGCGTATTGATTGATCAGCCCTCAACACCTCCCCAAAACTGCCTGTGGCCCACAGGGCCAAAGAATTGCCCGTCCCAGTGTTAGGGGATGCCAGAGGTTGATGCTTTGACTAGACGTGC
>JAGPOW010001296.1:137699837-137724947 GCA_030014935.1 Caiman crocodilus
AAAAAAAATCCCATCTCCCTAAATTTTTCCCCAAGTTTTCAGCAGAACGTGTGACTTTTTGTCCATTTTGCTAATCTAAACTGGGGCTATTGTGGATTGTTAGACAGCCGCAATATTTCATCTGCAAAGTGGCTGCATTTCTGGAGTGGGTGAACCAATTCCTGTGTATGGGCTCTAGTTTTGTAAACACCTCTTCATAAAGGTTTTTAAATATAGCAAAGCAAGGCTTGGTTTGACTTTTTCAGGCCATTCTGTGTTAAAAATAACAATTCAAGGGACACTGCCTAGGTTTATGCCCTTGAATGTTAACTTGGAGCCTGGTACTGAGACACTGGAGCCTATACTTGCTTTTCCTTGTGTTTGTGTGCACTGTGGGATGCTTTGCTGAATTTGGGGTCTTGCAGAAGAAGGTTGAATCTCTAGATTCAAAATATCACTAAAAGGGGGGAAAGGAGAGAGGGGAAATTGCCACTGGATTTAGCCACTCGTTATATAGGACCTGCCCAAATAATGTTTGAGGCCTCGTGTTTGCTATAGATGTGCATCGTATGAGAAATTAAATTGAAAGCCGTGTCTCCGGATCTTTATTGATATCATCACTAATATATTTTCACAAAAAATGGAAACGGAGATCCAGATTACATTAGAATTGCATTTAAAAATCTGAACGAGGAGGTTGCTATTTTGGCAGGAAAAAAAATAGCGAGGAAGATGATTTTCCTGTTTCTGTACGAGAGCTACTACATGCCGACCAAAACTAACTGCAACTAGAAGTTACAGGAAATACTTTGGCATTCCTTCGTGCATCTGTGAATGTTCTTGGATAGTCAGCCTTGCCTAGTGCTTAAGGGCTGGGAGGGACCTTCTAGATCATCAGTCCATTGCTAGGTGTAAATTACTGCCCTGTAAACTATCACAGTGTCGTCTTACACCTGTTAATTACCCTTGAATAGCCCGTTAAAAACCTCTTATTGATCTTTTGCTGGTATTTTATTAACACTTGTCCAGTTGGAAAACAGATGCTTTGTTCAACCTGTAATACATCTGTAGCCCCTCAAAGTTGACTGAGAAGGGTCCGGTGCTGAAAAGAGTAATGTCTCATCTAGTTTAGCACTTCTTGTGCGTCTGCATCAGCTGAGTGGGGTCTGATTCGGGGAGGGTTTGTGTCGATCCTCATGCTCCTGTGAAGTAAGTGGAGAAATGATATTAACCCCATTTTACAGAAAGACGCTTGCCTGAGGCCAGCGATTTGGAAGTCAGGCGCTTTTAACTACCTGCTTTCCATGTTTCACTTGGTAAGTCCTCGTGCTTGAATTCAGTGGTGTCAAGTGTAGCCATCCATGTTCGTCGGTACAAAATGTTTGTTTGCCTCCGATACTATAATCATGCTTTTGTTCGTGCAGCTGGGGGGCACAGCAGGAGATAACTATTAGTTAGAAATGCAGCACGGAAGGGGAGTTGAATCTCACCTTCTCATCCAAGGATGGCTGCCCTCCATTTGCATGCGTGCTGCACTGGAACCAGCATGATTATCTTCTAGATGCCGATCCTTATCTTAAAGCAGAACAAAAGAAACCTGACCCCCAAATAATATGCCATGTAGCTGTATTGAGGCCCTGAGGGTGCGGCGGCAGACTCATAAAGGAATAGTATTTTTCCGTTTCCACCGAGATGGTTTTGTGCTCATTCACGGCGTGGCCCAGAGACAGTGGAATGAGGTATTGAAATCCAGTTTCATCCGATCTCGAAAATTGCCAAAGTTAACAACTTTCAAAAAATAAAAATATGAAAGGGCTATTTTGCAAACCCTGTAATTGACGTTCTGTCACAGCTCGCACTTTCTTTCATTTCTGCCCAATTCGATATATAGATTTTTATCCAAACCATTTACCAAGCGCTGGTGGCTGGCTCCCTGGCCGATCAAATCTGAGCACGGGAGGGGTGCGCTTTTATTTTAATTTTTTTTACTTTCACCCCATCCGAGAAGCGCGCCGTGACACCGGCATGACCCCACTCAGGTGGCACTTCAGATCCTGACGCACGGCTCTGTCGTCCCGAATCATTTCCAGGCTTCCAAAGAAAGGAAAGGCTGAAATGACTTTTGAACTTGTGAGATCATTATTTCATTAAGAGAGATGAGGGCATCCTATAGCCTGAATTTTCCATAAGGCTTTAACAAGAACTGGCAGAATTTTTTTTAATCTTCAAAGTAAATATGCTTGATGATGATGCCTGCTGGGCTTTCTGCTTATGTGAAGCTGAAACATTGACTTTCTTCACTCAGCAGCTGTGGCTTCAACCTTTGGCTTGGCCCCAAGGTAGAGAGATTTGTTTTAGGCTCGGTTTGACTGCAGGGGACAGAGAGGTGAAAAGGTTTGGTGTGTGCATGTCAGAACGCTGAAGAATAAATCTTTAGTTTTGCCATGCCCTACCCTTGATTAATGACATTTCACTGGCTTTCTCCTGGCCGAGAATGACAGCACAGAAGTCTCCTCTGAAGCAAGCCGGGCACTCTCCTTAATTGGCTTGAGGTCACTCTTGAGTGATGGGCTCCTTACCTGTCACTAACTCAGCACCTCCGATACCTTTTCCTTGGCCTGCATCAGCTGAGCAGTGTGTACCGAAATACAGCCTCCGTTCTGTGGGAATAGGATTCCTGCATCTTCAGCATCCCTTAACTACTTCTGATCAGAAGTTTCCATATCCCAAGTTGCTGACAAGCTGCCCCTTCATTGCCAAAAGGAAGAAAGGAAAAAAGAAAGGATGGAAGAAAGAAATGAGATCTCATAGAACCAATAAATAGGAATTTCATATGTCTGGAGATGTTAACGACTCACTTATAATGCTGGTGTACAGGGATATAGGAAAAAAATTAAATGTAGAGCATCGTTACCTCTGTTTGTACTTGAAGACTAGCAGCACACTGCTTAGCCCAACACTTTGCAACCGAGAATTAACTTGGTTGTATTAGTTTTGCATGCAGAGCAACTAGCCCAACACTTTGAAATGTAGAATTAGCTTGGTTGCATTAGTTTTATACTTGCAGACCAACTAGCCCAACACTTTGCAACCCAGAATTAACTTGGTTGCGTTAGTTTTACACTTGCAGGTTTAGATGATGTGAAAACTCTTTAATTTTTTCCTCTCTCCTATTTCCTGTGAAGTTGGAGCAGTTTAATAGTCGAGTCCATACACATTCAGGAGCTGCGTTGGTCCATGCATCTTCCATTGCCAGGAAACAATATTTCCTTTTCAGCATGAAGGGCACCTGGTTTTAAAATGACACAAAAAACATTTAAAAACAGATTTACTCTCTCTTGATTGGAGTGAAGTAATAAGTGAAATTATATACAGGAGTTGCCTCCAAGACGTCTGTCTAGGATGGTTTTGACAAGGATGGTCTTGCTGTGAGTGAAGGGCTGGACTACATAATGTCCTGAGGTCCCTGCGAGCCATATTTTTCTATTATACTGTGAAATGAGCTTTGTGCATTGGTGTTTCCTAACCTGATAGACCTGCTCCCTGTATATCCTGGGTTCACAAATATTGAATGGGTCTAATAAAAGATATCGCCTCTTCCACGAGTTTTGATTGCTTTTGTCTCTAGACCAATACTGCTACAACCTGGATACCTTCCCCATGTGAGTTCTTGCCCCTGTTAAACACGCAGGTGCCAGTCTGGGGGGCGGTAGGGCAAGCGGGGAAATGAAATCAGTTGGGTTTTTTTCTCCACTAAGTTTGTTCCTACTGCAGCTATTTTTGCTGAAGCTGACATGGGAGGCAGAATCCAGCTGGATTCTTCAAACCAACCCTTTTGAAGACCAAACCAAGCTTATCCTTGATCGAGTGTCTCTGGGAAGATAGCGATGCAGTCTCAAAAGGTGCTGGTATGACACGGTCCGAGCCAGCAAGAAGGATAACGTGAGCTACAGCTTGTTTTGAGAGAATTAAGGCTGAAACGGGAATCAGCAGTGCCAGCAAACCCAGCGGGGAGGTGACAGTAATTGAGGCAAAAATAAAGACACTGATAAATGTTTTTACATATGCCTCTGATAACACTGGTACTGTGGTGTGTTAGAGCCAAAATTGTTGAATTATCTAAGGGAGCTTGTTTGATGAGTTAATTGGGTTTTTTTGAAAATTAATTTGGGCAGCAAAACGGTAGGGGATTGCGGTGGTCTTAACTTGATTTCTTCACCTCTTGCTTTTGTGCAGCTGAGAGGTAAGCACAGGTCTCATCCGAAGACCAGTGAAATAATGGTCTCCAATGAGCTCTGGATTATTAATTGTGTGAAATTAATAATATTGAACACCTGCTGCCTGAACACACTGATGTCGAAGAGCGTTGGTATGGGTGTGTAAATTGTCTACTGCTGAAGAAAAGGGGGCAGAGCTTTGCCAAATGTCAGCTGCCCCGTGGTATCTCTCTGTGTCTGCGTTCTTACCCCAGGTAAATGGAAGCTAAAACCACAGCAGTTTAACCCTTCTTCGCACAGGACTAATCTACCAGCGTTTAACTTCCATTTATTACGGGGTAAGAAGGTGAGCACGGGCTCACCTGTGCTTGTTGATCAGCAGGTGCATGGTAAGTTCTCTTCCCATTTTACCCTGGGGTAATTGCTCATCTGTCCAGATGCTAAAGCAGGGTAGTTGCACCACTGTTCTCATTGCCTCCTTGTGGGAAAACCTTCATGGCAGCAGTAAAGCAAACACCATTCCTGCCATGGCCTTCCTTGCCAGCGCTGCTGCTTCTAGGCACAAAGACAGAGTCTGTGGCAGATCTCGGAGTATAAAACTGTGTGGCTTTTTTTCCACCCCCGCCCCCAAAGGTGCAGCCAGATACCAGGTCACCTCATTGTATCTTGTTTTTCCCTGGCTGCTGTTTTTTGTTGCCGCAGCACGAGATGCTGCAAGTTCAGTCAATACTTGTGTATTTGCAGGAGGCAATCAATACAAAAATTAAAAAGGAGACTCGACGATAATTAAGCTAAAGCTGCTGCTTATGAGTTTTCAATAATTACTTTAGCTTCCTCCTTTTCTTGCATCTCAAGAAAAATGGTGCCTGATTGAAGGAGTGGATCGTGTGCGACTGAGGACATGTCAAAATTCTACCAACCAGGCAGGAAGTAAAATTAGTGTGCTTTGTTTCCAGACATAAAGGGGGCTTTACAGGATGGCAGGGGAAGAATAGGCTTGATTTAGACGGTGCCAGCTAACAGCTGTGCCATTGTGCGTTACCTGTTTGTCCTCAGTTTCCACACCCTGTCACATTAGTTCCCCTGACACAAAGTCAAGTTCTTCCATCTTCCAAAAGTGCATCGGGGAAAGGTATTGGCCCGAGGATCCCTGGAAGCTTTGGGGGTTTGGCTGAATTCTGCAAGCTCGTAGGGGGGGAAGTGCACTCCTGGGCTTGCGTTGCAATGTAATGTATTATAGTATGGGGTTCAAAGCTAAATTAAAAAAAATGTGGGACTCTAGATACAACTCGGCATGAAGTACTGAATAGTCCTACTCTTTCTTGGGTTGGTGAAGATGAGGACCACCCACAGAAGGACTATGGGCTGATGTGGTGAGTGGATTGCCATTCTCCTGCTTCTACACGTTGAACTCTCTCTTCTCTTTGTTTGTAGGTAGATGATGGTCTGTAAGGGTAGAGAGGGAAGCCTCAGCCACCTGCCACCATCTTGGCATGGGTCAACTGAGCTGGTAGGGTAGTGGAAAAGGGAGACCCACAACTGCGCATCCCTTGAGACGGGAAAGAACTGAATCCTAATCTGTTCCTGATCACACAGCACGTGGTCTGAAGACAGGAAGGTCTGGTCTGAGAAGGAAGCCAATGGCAAGCATAAAAATAGGAACCTCATCCAACTGTCATGCCCAGCAAGTGAGTGTTTTATGTGCATTCCTGCTACTCCATTAGAAAGCAGGAGCCTCCTTCCCCTGCCCGTACGAGTACCGTACCACCCCGACTGGAGTGGGAGACCCCACATCTTCCGTTCGAGGTCAATGTCCTTCTCAGTAGATGCTCCAAGCCTTCCCTGCTCCAGCGGTCAGCTACCATGGCGGCCACCGTAGCGGCCATTGACAGCATCGCACTTGGTAACAAGAGGAAGAAGAGTAACATGTCCAGTTAAAACGGCAGGAGGAATTTTAGGGAGTTGGTGTCAGTTGTTAGAATTTTTCAAGGGCTTTGCAGGTAACGCTCCTCTATTAAAGTATCCGTGGCTTTGAAAACCATAGTCATAGTCACAGTGTCATGAATTACTTTTTCTTCTAAAAATCCTGGAACACAGTCAGTTCTAATTATTCACTTTACAAATATCTCAAGACCAGCAAGTGTCACGGTGCAGTGTCGCATGTGTGCGTGCAGGTGGACACGCATACACATGAATATTCTAGTGTGCCGATGTTTCATGGCACTCCAAAATATCAAATATCTGATTTTTCAAGAGAACTTATTTTATGTTAGATCAATGGTTCGCAAGCTTTTTAGATTCAAGGGCCCCCTTCAGTAGACTCCAAGGCATCCTTTGGAAAATGCCAGCTCTTAGTTTTTACTCTTTTTTTTTTTGGCTATAGAAAACTAATAGAGTGATTCTCCCCCTGTAAAGAACTCGGACCACGGCAGGGCAGGTTGTTTTTAAACTCAGGGATTTCAAATGAGAATCCATAATGTTACCTTGTGCAGCATGTTTGCATGTCTAATGGTGCTAGCATTACTTGGTATTCTTCAACTCCCTTTCATAGACATTAGGGCTCGAAGGGACCTCGGAAGATCAGTCCA
The DNA here is from genome assembly GCA_030014935.1 of Caiman crocodilus. NCBI lineage: Eukaryota > Metazoa > Chordata > Crocodylia > Alligatoridae > Caiman > Caiman crocodilus. Next base: position 137,706,622 of record JAGPOW010001296.1, read on the forward strand.
GACCCCAGATCATAGAGTCTAGTCCCCCCACAAAGGGTCTTAAAAGCCATGGCACGATTCGGCACCAGATCAGCTTGCTTTGCACCTAAACTGCTCTCCCTGAATGAGTATCTTGCATAATATGAAATCTTGGTCCTCCTGTCATCCTAGGCATTTTTTCCATCCACTATAACTCGACCACACACTATTCTTTCCTTGCCTCAATAGGAGGAGGGCACCCTTCCATCCTGACTTGGCGAGCCTGGTAAATGCATTCTACCTTAAACCCAATATACTTATATTCACACGTAGAAAAGCCGCGTTTCATTATGTTAGGCTGCCTTTGCTTGTGCGTAAAAATTGACATGTCGCTCCGGGGTTCACCGGAGGGTCTCGTCTCCCCGAATCTCATTTTCTGAGCAGGCTGCGCTGAAGGAGCAGCGCAGAGCTGGAGATGAACAGACCGATACTTGAACTAATTCAAAAGGAATGCAAGAGCCCTTTTCATCCTTTCTCTCCATTATTTCAAAGCCATGGAAATGTAGCAGCCTCTCCTCTGTATTATTCACGCTGCCGGATTGACAGCAGTGGGTTCCACACAATTCCATTTTGGCCCTGAACAAAATGTGCTCTTATCAGGGAGAGATCTTTCCCATAGCCATTAAAAGAAAGAGAGAGAAAGGAACCAGGGGCTGGGGGTGGAGGGGTTGTAATATCTGAATTTATCACACCTCTTTTTACCCCGTTTCCAAAAGTTCTGCTTTTGTATAGGAAGTGTTGGAATTAATTTAAAAGTGTTAGTGAGCAATGCGGGTAGACACAGCTGTAAAAGCACCAGGACCTGCAAAAGCCCCCAAAGAGCTGTCAAAACTAGCTGTTTGTGGAGAATTCGAAAGATTTTTTTTTTTTCCTTAATATACGGAAGCTTTTTGTCAACTTTCAGAAGTCGAGGCAGCTTTTCAAATCCTGGCTGAGTGCTTTGTGGCGCTTTGTACCTGCTGCATTGCCATATGGCAGCGACCTGGGCTTTCCTAGTTATTGTCAGTCTTGTTATGCTGTGTATTTGAATCAGGAAGGGAGGTGCAATTCCTGAATTACTACGGTGCATCCCAGTACCGGCCCTCCTTTATCCCATTAGGGTACTAGCCAAGGCACAGACTGTGAATAGACTAAAATCCTCAAGGGTGGTGGGTGATTCAAGACATCTGTGTTTTCCAACATGACTCCTACAGACCTGTATCTCTTCATTTCTTTTTCTTTCTTTCTTTCCTTCCCAGATCAGACCCCCATGATGGTAGAGTTCCTGCCTCCAGAAATGCTTAAGCTAAGATTAGGACCAGAGAGAGTGGATGGGTACAGGCAGAGGCGCATGAGAAACGAGCATGCAGAATTGGTCAGCACAATGGGACCCTGGTCGCGGTATCACGACAAGCATAGATTCACAGACTGTAGAGTCGGAAGGGACCACAATGGGTCACTGTGTCCAACCCCCTGCCATGGCAGGAAAGAGGACCGAGGTCAGATGTGACCCCAGCCAGGTGACTATCTAGCCTCTTCTTGAAGACCTCCAAGCTAGGTGATAGCACCATCTCTCTTGGAAGCCCATCCCAGATCCTGGCCGCCCTTACTGTGAAAAATTTCTTGCTAATATCTAACCTAAATCCAGTCTCAACTAGTTTACACTGGTTATTCCTAGTCACTCCCTGGGGCGCCCTAGTAAACAGTGTGTCACCTATCCCCTGTTGACCTCCCCTAATAAATTTATAGGCAGCCACAAGATCTCCCCTCAGCTGTCTCTTGTGAAGACTGAAGAGATTCAGCTCTCTCAACCTCTCCCCTCAAGGTCTATCATGTAGACCACTAATCATGTGAGTGGCCCTTCTCTGGACCCTCTCCAGAGTCCCTGCGTCCCTCTTGAAGTGCGGCGCCCAAAACTGGACACACTACTCCAACTGCAGCCTGAGCAGTGCCGCACAGAGGGGGACCATCACCTCCTTGGATCTATTAGTCATGCACCTGCTAACGCACAACAAGGAGCGATTGGCCTTGCTGATGGCCTCGTTGCACTGCTAGCTCATGTTCATCTTGGAGTCAGTTATGACTCCAAGATCCCTCTCTGTCTCCGAGCTGTTGAGAAGGACACTCCCCAACCTATAGGTGTGCTGGGGGTTCCTCCTTCCCAGGCGCGGTACCTTACATTTATCTTTATTAAATTGCAACCTATTTCTCTCTGCCCATTGATCCCACCTGTCCAGGTCGGCCTGATTCTGCTCGCTGCCCTCCTGTGTACTAACTTGGCCCCATAACTTGGTATCCTCAGCGAACTTGGAGAGGGTCTCCATGTCCTCGTCCAAATCGCTGATGAAGATATTAAATAATACCGGTCCGAGGTATCTGCCTGTGCTAACACCTGGTGGAAGCAACAGTGCAGTTGCCAAGAGGTTAGTCTCTTCCGAATGAGTGAAGAAGTGCTGTTATGTGCTCTCTGCTAAGAGGTAGCAGTCTACATGGAGCATTTTCTCCTCCTTTGAGACTTCAGCTCCCTCACTTCTGGGCCTTTATGGTCCAACACGAGAGAAATCCAACCTCCTAAAACGCATTGTGGGAATAGTCAACTAGACTCTATATTCAAAATTGCTAATGCTGGTTTTGAACATTTAGGTTCTCAGATCCTAAAAGGGCTGAAGTCATCTATAACTTCCTCTGACATAAGGGTTTCTGTTTTCAGCTCTCCAGATACCTACGCATGTGAAGACTGGTCAGTCTGGTTTTCATCTTCTTTGTTACCAAACAAGTTTTCCTCCATAACTTCCAGCCATTACATGGCAGCCTGTTGAATTCACAAGCAGAGGTAATGGAAAGTAGCTTTCCGAGATTCTCAGCCCTTTGCCAAGCATCCTTCAGAGATAACGGGATCTTTGCCAGCCAACCAACTGGCTCAGCCTTCCCACAATGCAGTTCCCTGTTGTTGTCGCATTGAGCCAGCCCTTCTTTGTTCCCACTGATCCAGTCAATGCATAGAAAGCTGAGCGCTAATGACAGAAATGGGAAAAATGGTTCAATGCTTGTGGGGGGAGACACAGAATTTGAACTGCACTCAAATAATTGGACAAAATGCAATGGGATGACTCCTTTTAGTCATTAGTGAGAATGGCTCTATTTGTTCTAAATCAGGATGTCCGTTCGCCCTGTGTTAGTGCTGAAAATAGATCACAGTTCTTCTCCTTAAATCAGAGGAGCAGGTAGCTCTCAGATTGACCATAAAACTTAGTGTAGTGCACTGGCTCAAGTATGTGTAATCACATCATCCTCTAGCGAATGAACCACAGGGAAGATAAAAGCTGTCAGATAATGGAGATTAGTTGTAGATACCTTTCTAAAAGATGTGCTTTAATCCAGCTGCTGGGGAAAATGCTATGGTCTGTGTATACAGGAGGTCAGGCTACATGGTAATAATGGACCCTTCTGCTCCCAGCCCATGACTCTATGCAGAGAATCGTACATTTAAAGGGGAAATCTCTTAGTTCTTGCCCTGTTTATAGGCGTGATCTTGCAACCTGTGCAGCGCATGGATTCACGTTACAGGAGGTGGAATTAATATTAAAATAGTAAATCAAGCAAAATAACCAAAATAGTGCAAGCACTATAATTCTGTATTTACCCGTCTTTTGGCAAAAGTATGATGCCCTAGAGAGACCGAACTTACTGGAGCTGATGACAGAGGGAAAGGGACAAGTTCCCTCAGCTTTCCACAGCAATGCGAATTTACCAGATAAATAAGCTTTAGAGAAAAAAGGAGCCTCACTTTTTTTAAAACCACTTGGACTACAATGGTGTGTGCAACCTCAAGGAATTGCATAGCAAGATAAGCCTGGTTTAATATATTGCATGCTGCCAGATCTTTCTTCAACACCGCCTTTCGTGCTTGTGGATCTCAAATTACTTTGCTAAATAGATGCAGAATTTCACTCGGTCTAGTCTGTATTGGTGCGTGGGATTGAAAGCCCTTCCCTGCAAGGGTGAAATTCTGTAGCTTTTTAATAAAGCATAGAATTAGTGTGAAATATTACGTGGAGAATATTATAGTGTGAAATACTATGCGGAGAATATGTTCTTCCGTAATATTGGAGAGTATTATATCCATTTAACATTGCAGAGATCATTTTAATTAGAATCGTATTATCTTATCTAAAATACGGACTGGACAAATAACAATAAATACTCTTGCTCTTTAAAAGGCGCTTAGAATTGCTAATGCCCACAATTAGATAAGGGCTCAATGTTGTCTCCCTCTAATCTGTACACAACCGGTGATAAAAGTTGAGACATAGGGCTTGGGGGCTAATTTATGCACTTTTTGTTCAACTTTGAGGATGTCTTTCTAGTGTCATTTTTAAACCGAGGGTAAATCTGTAGGTACTAGTGGACTTAGGAGAGAGTCTGGTCACAACGAATCACAGGTACAGGCAGGAATGTTATACTGCTCTTTGAGAACTATTAAAACTTAGGTTGGAGGGCTCGATCTGTATTGGGAGTCGCAGAAATTGTACTGAACGCGACTGCCACCCACCCAGGCTTTCGGGGCTCATTTGCCTGCAGTTCCTCAAACGGGAGTCTGTCGTCTTGTAAGTTTGTCATGCGGCATCCCCCCACCCCCCAAATTGTTTGGCAGACCCTTTAGAAACCTTTGTTTCATCTGCAAATGAAACCATCAAAATGTTTTGAAGGCCAGTTCATTTTCATGCTCACAAGAGCCCCTTTAATTGCTCCCATGAAGTAGTCTCTTGTCTTCCTCTTTCCCAACAAAGTGACATTTATTAGCATTTCTATGGTGGTTATTTGTAATTGCGTTGCTGCTCTTGATGCCCACATGTTATAATTAAATCATTTCAGATCCTAGTTACAGTACGAAACAGCTGCACCAAATTACAGCTGAAGACGTATGCTGGAAATATGCAGCTCTAATTAGCTAAGTATCTGGGTGCAGTGAGGGTGAAAGAGCCCAAGAAAACAAGAGGCCTAGAATAGATTGCAGCTTTTCTGCTACCATGTCTTAGCCTGGCTGCCGTTTCTGCATGCAGTTTGGCGTGGTGGGATGTAAGGGAAATGCCCCGTTTTCCTTTGTTCCTTCCAGAACGGTCACCCAAGCTCCATAGACTAGATCCTGTAAGAACATAAGGACTGATATACTAGGTTGGGCCGAAGGCCCATCTAGCCCAGTCTCCTGGCACTGGCAGTAGCTTTAGGAGAGCGTATCATCAGAATATGTTTAGACTGCGCCATGTCGTACTCTTCCTGACCTCCGCCATCATTGAGTATCTTGTCTACTCTCGGCTTTTTTGCTCACCGTTTTCCCACCCTTGCTATGTAGGGAGCTTTTGTGTAGGTTGGTCCTGGGAGTTTTAACCGCGAAGTTAATCCTGATCAGAGCAGGTCTGCCTGTCGCCATGATTAAAACGGTACTGGTGGCCTGTCTCTGCTGCTGCTCTCATAGTCTCGGCCAAAAGAATAAGAGGAGGGAGGATGGCCAATGGTGCCGGGTACCTGCCTTAGAGTGGGCTTTTGGGTCCATTTCCCTACTTTTCCATGAACTTAATTTCATGATGTTGAACAAACAAGTCAACCGGTCTCTGCTTTCCCTTCCTTTCTATAACATGGAGATGATAACCATCTTCAGTCTAACCGCTGGTAGTGAGCAGTACATGGGTATAAACACACAAATGCGGTCGTATCTGAGCATTTCACAATCCTTATTGTAATGGAGAGCCATGTAACTCCTACAGGTGGATTGATCTGTACTTCTGAACATGGGAAGTTTTGAGACTTTGATGTACACAAGTGTTACAGATGGAGTTTTGGAGGGGAAAGTGTCTGGATTCAGTTCCAGAAAATTGTACACTTCGTTTCCCTTTCACGTACGGTTTATTTGCTCATACTAGTCTCTCTGTAGGCTTAAGAAATACCTGTGGTTGTGACCAGATTGTACTACATACCCTGGCCAAATTTCTTAGCCAAGATTTCCTTTACATTATTAATAGCCTTAGAAGTACAGCCCGTCCTCGGACTTACGACACAATTGGTCCCTGAAAACAGTGCCTTTAGTCGAAACGTTGCAACTCGGAATCGATTTTCGTAATTTCTTAGTAGTTTGGGGTCAGAAGGGACTTGAACAGATCATCTATTCTGACATCCCCACCAATGGCAGGAGCACATGCTGGGATCACACGACCCCAAACAAGTGTTTGTCCAACTTCTTTTTGAATTTACCCAAGGTAGGACCGAGGACCACTTCCAGAATTTTGTACTTAATTATAGATGAGTAATATAGCTACATTAATGTATTTATGTTGCAAATAGCAGTTGTATTATTTGGAAGGACTTTTTGAGGTGACTTTGGGCTTTTTGAATAGCTCTTGGCTGGAGTCTTCTCAGGAGTCTTGTCTGTAGGTTCTTCTGGGGTCTTGTCCACTTTCTTAAAGAAAGCATCCAAGTAAGTTTGCACAGAGATGGGTGATGCAGCGAACTTCTTCGCTGACATGATGTGGCGTCAGATCAAGCGTCGTAAAGTCAAAACTGACGTCAGAAACTTGAAACGGTGTCAATTTATAAACGTTGTAAGTGCAAAATGTTGTAACTCGAAACGTTGCAAGTCAGGGACTGCCTATAGCCCAACCAGTTCTTGATTAGCTTGATTATTGGTAGGTTAATGCCCCCAAAACTGTCTGTCTGGTATTTATTTTAATTCCTCCTTATAGTATTGAATTTAGCTACTTGATTGCCTCTCAGTTAGTTAATATGTTGTCAATTATTAACTCTTATTAATCATAGTTTTAATAGTAGTATTAATTATTAGTAGTAGTATGAATTAGTAGTATTAATAATAGTTAATAATTTGGTAGTAGAGACTGTGGGAGCAACAGCAGAGGCACACCGTCAGCCCTGTTTTAAGCATAGTGACAAGCAGACCTACTCTGATCAGCATTGACTTAATGGGTTAAACCTCCAGGGCCGATATAGAAAAAGTCCTAGGTAGCAAGAGTGGGATAATACTGAATGAAAAAGCCTAGCGTGGACAAGATATAAGACTTCTCCTTTTATTTTACATGCACATTGCTGGGTTCTGATCCAGCTGTTACGACTCAGGAGAGAGACCTTGGGATCATTATAGATAATTCTCCAGAAACACAGACTAAGTTGATATGTGTGACGCATTTCTGAAGAGATAAATTCTGTGTGTGTGTGTGTGTGTGTGTGTGTGTGTGTGTACGTGTGTGATGTGCTAATAAGTATTATTACTAATCTGTTGTTTAAAACCTTTGTGAGCCTTTGTGTTCAGATTTCCTCTGATCGTACCCACTGTGTCATGCTAAAAAAGATCTGAACTTTGCATGAAATTAAATCTCTTTAATCGCATTCTGTGATTGCCAGTTTACTTAAAAAGTCAAAGAATGGGCTGACGGCATTTCCAGTACTTCTTTTTTTGTCTGTTTTCTTAAAATGTATCCGTCTTAAATTGCCTGTTAGAGATTGCTGCTTGTCTGAATGAGAGGATAAGCAAGTGTTAGCATCCTGGCTTAGCATAGCTGAAGCGAAGCTTTTTTCCTCCCCCCAGTATGTGCTGCTTTCATGAAAAGATAGTGGAATTCTGGGTTTTGAATTAGATTATGGCCGAGAGAGGATTTGACGCTGAACATAAGTCATTGAACATAATAGCGTTTTATGGCTGTGGTTAAGCAGCTCAGAATTTTTCTTCAATGGCTTTGAAGGAAGGAAGAGAGGGAGGAAAATAGTTTAAAAAATGAAGCTTGGGGGCTGCTTGTTTGCAAACAACAGAAGAGAAGAAAGAGCGAAGTGTATTAGGGGGCTCAGAGTCCTGTAACCAGCCAACACGAGGCAGCTGTGGAAACGGCAATGCCATCCTAGGATTTCTGGGCAAGGTATTTCCCGTAGAGCCAAGCAAGAGAGGGGTGGAAGCAAAAATGGAGCAAGGAGCATTTTTAGTTCGCCTTTTCCAGCAACCACCCCTAAATTGGAAATCACAATCCAGGTCCAAAAAGGGCCACTGCCAGACGTCCGGCATGCTCCGTACCAACGAGGGCGGCTGTCGGACCCCAGCCTGCAGCAGATGGGCCCGGGCAGAAGGAAGCCGAGGCTTGTCTTGGGGTCAAGGCCCTTCTCTTGCTAGCACTGACTAAGCCCCGGGGTTTGGAAAGCAAGGGCGTTTAGAGGTCAGCACCCCTGCAGGAGGGGATACCTGCTGAGTTGAGTTGTCAACCACCGAATGCTTTCTCTGCAGCATAGTTCAGGGTTTTCTTTTTTGCTCAGTCAAGAGCTAGCTGCGAAGCGGCAATGCCAGACATATTTCTCTTGGTATCTGGCACACCCTGCACAACTCCATCAGAAAGTGCAGGGTTCCCAGGTTAGTCTCCAGCCATCCGATCCACTGCGGTTTGTTCTGAACGATGGGATTTCAGTAGAAGATCTATTCATTCCTGGCCTGACACCTTCAGGAAGGAGCCCTACTGGCTTGTCCACCATCGTCCATTTTCTTTGTCATTGCCACTTCCTTTGACTCATTTTGTATTGAGATGGAGTCTTCCAGATCCATGTTGCTTTGTAAGCATTGAGCTCACCATGAGCAGGTGCACAGGACTCTTGATTTAAATCCTAAACTGTAAGAGAGATGCCTAAGAATTAAACTTCACCTAACCCCGGGTTGGAGGAACCAGTACCTTGTGCTTCACCCTATTAAACACTGTCACTCCAGAGGCTCTGAACCTTTTAGTCCTCCTTAGTCTGGCTCTTTTCTCCATGATGGTGTGACGGCTACAGTTACATATCCCTGATTTAGCTGGTCTGTAACAATGGTTTTCAACCTCTTTTCATTTGCGGGCCCCTAAAAAATTTCGAGTGGAGTTTGAATTTTAAGTGTGGGTATTCACATAATTGTCATTGATCATAGTCATTTTTCACAGGCCCGTTAGACACCGTCTCTGAACCCCCAGGGTCCATGAACCACAGGTTGAAAACCACTGGTCTATAAAGTGTAAATCTACCCTGCCTCCTGCCTTATTTCAGACTAACGTAGCGAACTGCCTCTTTCAATGATCAACTCGACGGTGCTGAAGTTCACTGTGATGGTAAGCAGGAGTATGTTACAGAAACTTCTGGCCGACAGCAACAGCCGGTTTGTAAGATTCGGTCTGTGCCAGCAAGATGTTGTCAATCCCTGGCCTAAAGAAATAAAGTAATTATGGCACAAGGCTATGTTAACTACTCTGCAAACTTTTGTTTGGCCCAGATCTAGCTCCTGTTTTGATGGAGAGCTAGTTGGGGAAGCTACTTTGAGTCCTGATTCATCCTTCTTTCAGAAATTGCTTGTGCTAGAAGAAGGATGGAAGGAAGAACATACAAGGGTGGTGTTTTCCAGGTGCACCGGTTCCATCAGATTGGATGGAATTCATGTTCTTCCATTGCCTGGTTTCAGAAATATTAACACTAGAATAGTCCCACTTAGGCTTTGAAGGTTACATCTTATTGGGATAAACTGGATGAATGAGTTTATAATGAATCCTTGCTGCTATGATGTAACTAGGGATACTTTTCTATGAATTTGGAGCAATGGGATTGCTGCACCTTAATTTACCTTGTCAAGTTTGGTTTTGCTTTTGAACAGGACTGAATGTGTAATAAAAAAAGCTTTTGTTTCTGCAGAATCTGGCATCCTTAGGGCTAGGTACAGACAGTAAAAAAGCCTATGGCTGAATCAGTTCAGTCTTTGCAGGTTAGAGTAGACTGCACAGATTAAATTGAAATAGAAATGAACAGACATTTACCTTTGATTCAGGAAATGCAGCCACACGCCTGCAATGACTCAGGCAGAAGCTGGAGGGTGCTGGAGCATGGCTCTCTGGCTGTGTGTTCACTTCCTCTTCCTGCTTCCCCGGTCTCTAGGATTTGCAGTCCCGAATTACAGCAGCAGGACTCTGCAGGGTTGCTCATCACTTCCACTTCCTGCTTTTAGGTGCCTCTGGGATTTGTAGTCCACGGTTGCAGCCAGCAGTAAGTTTGAGCAGAGAAAGGGGTGTTTAACCCCTTGCGCTGGCCATAGCCACCAGCCAGGAGGGGCATTTACCCCCCTGCAGAGTGGGCTGCATCCCCAGCTGGGCTTGCTCCCCCTCCCCCATCCCCTTGTCAAGCTGCCCTTGCTGCTCCAGCTAAGGAGCAGAGTGACCGGACTAGCCCTGCTCTCTGAAGCAGATAGTATAGCCCAGCCCCGGGATGCAAAGTACACTGGGATGCTGGGGGACTGTGATTTAACTTGAACCAGGAAGGCGTCTGGGACAGAAGTTCCATAAATCGCTTCGACCCAAATCATTTAAGTTTGATACTACATTCAACCAGGTTTATCTTAAACCAGTTTCAGCCATTCTGAAACTGGTTTAAGTGCACTGAGCTTTTGTTTTATTACAAGTGTAAACCCATTTCTGATTGCTTAAACCAGTTTCTGTGTAACTTCTGTCCCCAGCTTAGAAGACATAGCAGCTGTGTCCCCCTTACTGCTTCCTAGGCCGGGCTCCTGTAGGTTTTTCATTTTCATTGCCTCCCATGACAGCTTTCTTTTCCATTCGGGAGTATGTATCACGGTCAGGTTGTGAGAGTGGTTGCCCTGACTTCAAGTGAACCCTGCTGCCTTGCATAAAATCTTAAATATATGAACTGGAAGATGTGGTATATGAGAGACCCATGAAGAAAGGAAAGGACCCATTTGTAAAGACACGAGCAGTACAGAGGCAAGGTGGTCTTGTGGCTTTGCATTAGTTTAAGACTTAAGATCAAGGTTTACTGATAAAGTCTGCCCCAGAATTCGTGTTTGCCTTTAGGCAAATGACACTGCCTGAGCTCCAATTTCTCCATTTGGTAGTGGGGATTATGATGCTTCCATCCTTTGTTTAAGCTATTTGGTAGGGTTGGAGCAGTATTGTAGCCATGATGATCCAGGAGGTACAAGAATTAAGTGCCTGTCTTTTACTGAGACCTGAGAAAGTAAGTTTGGGCTACTTATAGCTGTAAACCCGCCCTTCCCCCTCCCCCCCGAAAGGTGCTTTAATTTCAGCCCAGTGCACCCCAGTACATGCCCAAAAGAGGCATCCTGTTAGTTTGACCCAGTTCACCCAATGTGTGTATACATTGGGCACTTCAGCAGGACTTTTTGAGTGCTTTTATCAAATAGCTGATTGAACCAACTACTATAAAAAAGCACTGAAAAGCCCCGCTGAAGCGTGTGATCTATGCAGATGCTGTAGTGCCTGGTTGAACTAAAGTGCGTGTCACCGTGGTCCCCCCCCAGCCCACCCCATCTATCCACAGCATTTTCTTGTGCCCAAAAGTTTGTCTAAAATTTCTCCCAACTGTACAGTTAGTCCCATAAAAGATACCACCAAAAAACCCCTTTAGAAGTCCTTTGAGGCATAGACTCCTTTACTACCCGCCAGCCATTAAGTGTCTCCCACAGTCAGGATAAAAACAAAGCAAAATGTGTATTTCTGGGCAGCGCAGCTGTAGGATGTATTCAGTCCAGGCAATGCTGTGATGACATGATGCGCCTATCTAATGATCCACTGCTTGTGTATGTTGTAACGCGGTATCTTTGCGTTCACATATAGTGGCTCTTTGAGTCTGCGGGGCTTGTTCAAATTGCCTACAGACTTTTCTGGTCCTTTTAATCACAAAAGGAGAAGCTGACATATATAAACGTGCCAATCAAACCATGAAAAACGCTTGGAGAAGTAAGTAGCAGCAGCGTTGCTGCTGCAGATGTTGGTATCTTTGACAAGCAAATCCTTACGTTTTGACATACGGTAATGGAAAACATCCTGTTGTGGCGAAACTCCACCATCAGAGCATCAATGGTGCCAAAATACTAGCAGGGTTTCTAGAGCCCTGATTCATGCTGTTTTATGCCAAAGTAAAGCCATAAAACTCAATCTTTCCTGTTAGTGGCAAGAACAGAAAAACCCTCAAACAAAAGTCTGTACTCAAAAAAGCCTCTAGGCACTACCGTAATACAAATAAAAAATAATCGGGAGCGGACTGAAGAATATTGGTGCTTAGCCTTAGGCTCAAAATGAACTTACAAGCAGAGAATTTAACATTGACAATAAATCCTTTGGGGCTTCGACCTTCACTGATTCTAGAGGGTTGTGAAAGAAATTAGCATTTTTTTTGTTGCTGTTTACCTCTGAAATTCAGGAAGACATAGCAAGTGAACAAAAGATGCCCCAAGGAGCATTTCTGGAAAAAGTCCAACCATTGCAAAAGTTACACAGATGAATTGATTTAATTAGGCTGCATAACACCATTTCGGCTACCGCTTCTCAAACAGGCTCATAAAGATTACAGGATGCTGTTTCCGTTTGCTAGGTCTGCTTCAAGTTGTGACCAAGTCTCCTCCACAGCATATTTGAAAGGCATCTCTTCCAAATGCCAGGTCAGTGTGTATTCTCTCTTCTGTTTTTCCTGATAGAGAATTGAGTATTTATTATTTAGCGAATGCAAACCTGCACAACAACAGCAAACGTAATGGCAGCAAGAAGCAGATTCAGATTTGCACCTAAAGTTGGGAGTCCTCTTCGTTATGTACTGGCGACAGGACCTGTTCTTCACCCGGGTCGTTATTTTTGTAATTGCAGTGTTCATTTATTTTCAATGGAGGTAGTACAACGTATCGCGGTCAAAAGTATTGTTTATTTTTAAAGACCATAGTGCAACATATTTAACGTTTTAATATTTAACACAGAGTGTCATTTCAAATGACATCCAAACGGATTGTAGATCTTCTTTGTAAGCAATGTTCACGGTGTTTCCTGTTGCCGCCACTACGCACAACTCTCTTAGACTACCAACTCTGGAGCAAGCCACATATAACTGTCCGTAGGAAAACATCGTTCCTTTAAATAGTCAGTGGAAACCCCAAAAAGGGCCAAACAAAAAATAACCCGCCTATAATTTTCATTGAGTGTTGTTCAGTGATTCTGGCAGGTTTCGAGTACATAGGGCCAGCCATTCTTGAGGCACAAACGAATGAGCGTGCGTGCATATGTGCATACATACCCTTCACTTTATGTATAGACAAAAAACACTGTATATCCCTCAGATCCAGCCATCCTTTCTGAATTAAGCTTGACTTCTTTCTGAGGATTTTCAAGTAAGTGTTAGCTTCCAAGTTCTATTCTATGAAGCGTTGGCCTTTAAGCAAATCACATCCCTAGTCTTGGGAGTTTTTTTTTCAAGTTCCTTTATTCTAAAAAAACTTCCAGCTAAACTGTTGCAGTTGCGATGGTCCAGGAAATGCATAAGGAGCACAGTTTATTTTATTAGACAAACTATAGAGTTGGGAGAGATGTTGGACAAGCTGTAGGGCACAAATGACCTTCCTCGCATCTGCAGTCTGTGTTTTATGCCTGCTTCCTTCCAACAGCTGAGGAACAGCAATTTGTGCCCCAAAAGCTTGTCTAACATCTCTCCCAACTATGCAGCTGGCCTAGTCAAAGATATTACCAAGAAAATCTTTCTTATTGAAAACTCTAGAAAGACAAATATGTTGACCAAGGAGGTTCGGGGCCTCGGGTTATGTCACCATCTTGCAGAGGAAAAAAAGGAGCGGTGCTGTTTGTTGGCGCCGAGACCTTGCATGCTACAACCAGTTGAGAAGGTGATTCAATGACAATAACTTCCATCTCTGACACGGTTTGCAAAATCTGGCCAGAACCATCCAGAGAGAAATATTACACGCCTTCCCTAACGTGTCCAGAAGCTGTGCTCCTGACGTCTGAAATTGGGGGCAGGCGTGGTGTTGGGAGGAACGGAGTTTGCTGGCCCAGGGGTATTTGTGATGCGGGAGATCATTGGAAACTATTTGGAAATGCACCAGTTTGGTCAGGAACAGGATCTTCAGCAAAGCAATGGCTGCTCTATCAAGGAGGCTGACCTTGGTGAAACCAGCTTCCCTGGCTCCAGAGCTCCGTTGCTGAGCTTGCGGGCCAGTTTCAAACGGATCCCGATCTTCACAAAGGCAATAGCCGCTGTATCCAAAATCCCGGTCCTTCTTCAGACAATTCAGGAGCGGAGCAGCTCTTCCAGCTTGCGCTTGCTGAAACCACCAAAATAGCTCCTTGGGCTTCGAGTCAAGGACTCGGGACTGAATGTTTTAACAAGCAAGCCTAGATTTAACATCTTGGATGCCGTTTTTAACATAGTTGTGCTTCTCCTTCTCTGCAAATGAGACCACTTTTGCTTTGTACCGGTGTGCGAAGGACAAGCCTATAGATTATGGAGATGGACAGTCAGATGATAATGGTTGTGGAGCTCACTAGAGATGTTTTACAGCCATGGTGCCCGTAACGGCGTGCTCTTGAGGTTGTCCTCAGCATCCTGATCCCAGCCGTGTTTCTTTCAAACTTAGCAATGTTTTATTTTTTTAATCAGTTTTCCGTTTTAAAACTAACTTAGCAAGAAAAAATGTAAGAGGCCTTCATTATTGTTATTTTTTTACTTCTTATGAAAGCAGGAGTGTTTCCTTGCAGCACCCAAAAGGGTAGCGCTCTTAAAAAGGATCTTCCAGTTCCTGAATGTCCTGTTTCTTTATGGCAGGGTTAGAGCGTTTTTTGAAGTCGTGGCAATTCAGGAAATGTAGGATGCGCAAGGGCTTTTTTGGTGATCATCTTTTATTGGACCGACTGTATAGTTGGGAGAGATGTTGGACAAGGTCTTGGACGTAGAGTGTCCTTACTCGGGACCTTTCACGTGCTTTGTGAAAGAATAGTTCAGGACCTGAAGAAGGGGACTTTGGGCCCCAGAGTCACCCAGCATTTCTCCCAACTATCTAATTGCTTCTAGTTTTGAGGGTATCACTAAACCTCCTTTACCTTCCGTATATATTCCTTTACACCTGCGTGTTGATGCAGATGTAGGAAGGCACCCAGCAATTTCCTGCTTTTACTTGCTTGTTCTCGAATAGCAATAAAGACGAGGCATTCACAACACCTGTATTATGTTTTAGGTTTGTTTGGCGTCTGTTCATTGCAGTTGGGTTACACGGGCCTCAGGTTTTAGATCTCTTGTTCTTAAGTCTCTCTGAATTGCTTTATAATTGCCGTGTAAAAACTTTGAAGTAGTAAAGAACACATTGGCAAGACATCGTACAATTACTTTGTTATGCATCTTGTTACGTTGGCATATTTGTTTAATTAAATTCCTTGCTAATTAGAACTCTGTGTACTTGCGTTAATTATTATTTGCTTAACACAATCAACAGTGTAATTCTTTTCTGAAAAGCGGCACGCTTCCTAGTTAAATTAAATTACTGATTTTGTGTGTTTTCCAAAAGAATAGTTGCTCCATTTTTTGTCAAATGGTAGGTTGGGTTTTTTTAATGTGAACCGAAATTCAATTTAAACTAACTGGAACTTAACACAGGCTTGTTTTAAATTGGTGATTAGCAAGGGAGGGGGAAAAAAAATTCCACTTGCAACTCCAGCTCAAAGCTGGTTTTTCTTTTTTTTTTCTGTTCATAGATTACAAATTGGACAATAATGCGATTCCTCATACTCTGAAGCCTTTTTCCAGATGAGGGAGGGAAAGTATTTTTGTTTTAAGTGTTGCTACAAAGCATAATTGCAGAAAAATATATTTCTTTATAAATACCCCTCCACTGGTAAAAGGCAACCCAGTGAGCTTTGAGGGTTTTATCAGATTTTCCTCCCTTCTTTTCTCTTCTCTTCTTTTTCTCTTTATAGTACAGTACAATAAAATGTATTTTATCTTCTTTTTTTCATTTTTTTTTCCCTAGTACAGTCATTAGACTCTAATTTCAATCTGTGAATTTATAACTATTTTATAAACTTGAAACGCAGCGATTAGCCTGTCGGCATTTGAATGCGTCTATAAGGATACTATGAGAAAGTTATAAAAAATGTTTTGAAGAGTAGAGGACGTGGCACTCCCTTGCCTTCATGCATTTTTCCTAGCAAATAAACTTTCACTGGAGGTCGCTGTACAGAGGAGAGGAGATGGAGCGGTGAACCATTGAATGATACTCGGCTCGTTTTAAAATCCAGTAATTTCTGAATGGTGCTAAAACTGCAAACGGTGAGATTATGTATGAAGATAGCAAGTTCAGTCATTAATACTTCCAGCATTGAGTTTGTTAGGCAGTTATTTCTCACACTAACCATACGTAACGTGTGAGCTGCTGATCAATACTTCAGGCAAGTGTTTAATGTCTACTATTTAGGGATTGTCAGCCAGCAACATGAATTCATTCGAGACAGAGTGCCTTCAGAAAGTCATAGGAAACGGGGGAGTGAATGGACTGATGCAATGGAAACAGATGGAACAGGCCATTCTTCTAAAGGCAAATAAAAACATTGTCAGGAGATTAAATGGCAAGATAGAAGGGATTTGCTCTTATCCCAAGAGGGGTGGGAAATGGGCTTCTTTGGGTTTTTCAAGATCAAATGTGCCATTGAATGAAAACGTTGTCGCTTACAGAAAAGGCATAGAATATTAACGACTTTGGTAAGACATTGAATTCACTGAAATGTAGCCACACGGATAATTTAATAGCTTTTCAATACCATCCTCACTCAGAAGCAGTATCTCCTCTTTGAGACTTACAGATGATGAAGTCCTAAGTATGAGGACACCTCAAAATCTACCCAAAGGCAGAGGCTTAAAACCTGTGTATGCAACATGTCCATCCGCTCTGAACACCCCTGCTTCATTTAGTTGGGTCCCGGTCTATGGTTGAGGCTCTTGGGCAGTATGGTATTGCAAATAATAATTCCAGTACTGCTCAGCAAAGTGTTTTAATGGCTTGAGTATAAATACTTGGACTAGATAGACGTTCCTGCATCGGCATCAAACTTGGTCACACGTCTGTTGTCCTTTGCGTTAAAAACGGTCACCTTCATTGTACTGGAAAATTAGCAATGTAAAAAAAGCAGCTTCCTCCTCCAGGTGGTTACGCACATGGGTCCACTACTAAATGTTGTAAGTGAAGAACCAGCAGGAGGAAAAATAGTTGGAAGAACTACACGAATCGATACCAGTGTTAATGCAAGATAGCTGGTCGGGCCGTAAGAAGCGGCTTCCCTTGACGCTCAGTGAAACAACGAAGCATGTGATGAGCTCGATTCTTTTCTCACAGCGAGGCAAGTCGGGGGCACGGCCATTGACATCGGTGGTGTTGCACGGTGTAAACGGGAGAAGAACTACACCTTCAATGTGAAATACTAGCCTCGTGTGACGCCAGCGGTGAAACTTGGATTCACTTTTGATGTAGCTAGGATTACATGCACAGTATCTTCACTTGTACTGACCAGGGTTTGCCCTGGATATTTGGAGTTAATGGCAGGATGAAAATACTTTAAGAACAAATAGAGTTTTGCTAATTAAGCGAGAAAAGTTTCTTTCTACGCGGCAGATGAGGTGGAAGAATTAAGCACACTAAATTAGCAAGGTAACCATATACAAGTCTTTTGTTTTAATGCTAGTGGAGGTGCAGTGAGATGTTACTACCCAGAGGAGAAGGGCCAAGGAGGCCGATTTAAAAGCTGCACTGTCTGCTAGTTGTTCTGTCTCCCATCACCGACAGCAAGGCCTCAAGCAGAATGGCTTGTTACCAAGAACATTTAAAGAGCTGCACTTCCTGGACAGTCATCCAAACCAGAGTCCTTTTCGGCTTCTACTAGGGCGTAAAGATGTAGGCGGACAAAACAAGTATGTGTCTTTAAAAAAAATTATTTACAAAGGAGAGAAGAAAGGGAAAAAACTTACCTGATCCACTGTAACCGCTTTGTCTGGGGGTGACGGGACCGTAAGCCCAACAGGAGCCAGCAGCGTGCCCTCGGCCCCAAGAGGCTAATGGCATCCTGGGCTGTGTTGGTAGGAGCAGTGGCAGGAGATGGAGGGCAGTGACTCTTCCCCTCTATGCAGCACCGGGGAGGCCGCGTCTGGGGTCCTGTGTCCAGTTTTGGGCCCCGCACTGCAGAAAGGACACATTGGAGAGAGTCCAGCGGAGGGCAACAAAAATGGTTCGGGGCTGGGGGACATGACTGACAAGGAAAGACTGAGGGAACTGGGCTGGTTTAGTCTACGGAAGAGGAGACCAAAGGGGGATTGAATTAGCAGCCTTCAACTCCCTGCAGGGGGTTGCAAAGAGGATGGAGCTGGACCGATCTCACTGGGGGCAGACGACAGGACAAGGAGCAATGGGCTCAACTTGCAGCAAGGGACGTTGAGGTTGGATATTAGAAAGAATTTTCTCACTAGGAGGGTAGTGAAGT
>JAGPOW010001296.1:137729295-137752317 GCA_030014935.1 Caiman crocodilus
AAAAAAAAAAAAAGCTTGCCATGACACATTGTATATCATCCCTATTTTACTGACGGTGACAGTGACATAGGGAGAGATGATGTGACTTGCCCTTTTTAACACAATGAGTAAGTAGCAGAGATGGGAGGAGTACCCAGGGGTAGCGTGCTACATTTAAATGCAATATCTGTATTTGAAAAATGGAATCTCCAGGTATTTCTTCATGTTACTTAAACCTGTACCTTTTGCCTTTGGGGAATGTGTACGTAATTCCTTGCCTCAACTCTCTAGTGCAGTTGGAGATGCCTGGTGGCGCTGCTGCTTCAAGTCGCAGTGGAGCTGACACAGCATTAATTGCATGATGATAAGATTCAAATGAACACTCCACCTATGCTACTATTTAAACCAGTGTGTATTGTACAGCCTACTAATGCTGCAGTGGTACCTTTTGATTTCTCTCAATTTTTTTTTTTGCCTTAAAGTAACCATCTTCAAAATATTTGAACTCAGCACATCTGGGAGGTTAATCATGTGGACAAAGTTTTCTTCAGCTTTCATAATCCAAGTCAAAATGTGTACCATTAAGAAACAAATCAAACAAATTCAGTCCTCTTGATGGCTGCTTTGTGGACCAGGTGACTGGTATGATGCACTTAATTTATGGATGACATTAAGCTGGTGGAGGTCTTCATAATATGGAAGAGGTCTGAAATATAGAGGAAGTTGTAGATAATCTCATGAAACCGCTCGTGGGAAATGGAATGAAGTTTCACAGTATGAAATGCAAAGCCATGTACTTGGGGACCAATAACAAGAACTTCCGTTTTAAAGTAGGGGGGCATAGCTTGGAGACCTCTGAAGAAGAGAGGTATGTACTGGTCAGCCATTGGATGACTGTGGCAGTGTACCATTGGTGCCTGCCACTTTAAAGACTGGAGCAGGCAGCTGCCAGGGGGCTGATTGCAGTGGCCATTTTCAAATGCAGGCCAGCTATATAAGGAGGGCAGTTGGCTGCTAGCAAGGGAGGCAGCAGCTTCAGCTGACTGAGCTCCTGCTTAGGGACCTGGAGGTAAGGCACCTGTACGGCTATGGGAAGGTGGAGGCACCTGTCATGGGTGACTGGTACCTCCTAAAACTGGGGGGGTGGGGGGCACCAGTGGCTGATCGCTGACTGGGGAGTTCCCCCAGCGGCTGATCGCTGCCACCAACAGAATTGCCAGGGGCAAACAGAAATTCCTGCAGCAACCTGGAAGTGCTGCTGGCACTTCTCTCGGGGGGTGCATGTACACCCCCTACACATCGCCAAAGACTCCTGTTGTCCTGGATATGCTGTGAAACTGCACCCTGCCGCGCACAGGTGGCCTGGCAAAGCTCCTAGTGTCATGGGAACCCCCAGGAAATGCTAGGCCAGTTACCTCCCTGGTAAAAGGCGGGACAGGGCAGTTTATAATCCCAGGCCCACATCCTTAGTGGTCTTCCAGCAGAGCAGGGGGAGCCCAGGCTCATTAGGAGTCCTGAGGCAGAGTCCAGGCTAGAGGAGGGACCTGGGCCTGTGCCCAGGCAGCAGGGTAGCTCTTGGGCAAGTGGAGACCCTGAGAGAGTGAGGCAACGGATAGAGAGGCCCTGTGAGTGGGTGAGTGAGTAGATGCCCTGAGAGATGTCCATAGTGAAGAGGGAAGAGGCACAGTGAGGACATGGAGTCCTGGCCTGGGGCATGTACAGGGATGGTTGGAGCATGCATTTATGGCCCTAGTCATCAGGGCGTATGAAAGGCAGTCTCCCACTCAAGTAACAGCTGAACTTTATTTTCATCAAGGCATGGCAGGCGAGCAGGGCGGGCAGATTGCCCAGAGACGAGGGAAGACTGGAGGTGGAGACCTGCCAGGAAGGTAACCCCATTACGATAACCATTAGCTGTCAGTGTGACAGAGCTGTGACAAAGGCCAACGCAATTTTGGTCTGGAGTGAATGAGGCATATTAATTGTAGGAGGTGTTGGTAAGTCCCTGTTTAGACTACTGTGCACAGGGCTAGTTACCAGGGTTCAGAAATACGAGAGGTGGTTCTCACAAGTCACTCCTCCGGTATAGAATTCCCTTCCCCTTGAGGTCTGCCAGAGCCTGAGCCTGGCTATCTTCTGGAGGCACTGTACGACCTTCCTGGTTAGGTTATGCCTGTGACACCCACCAGCAAGTAAGCCCTGAGCATCCGTTTGGTAGATGAACGCAGCAGCAGCTCAACAAGTTGCCCAACTCTTGGCATCTTCTTTTTGAAGCACCAGAATTCAGTTCCTAGCCTCCTTGGCTCCAAACCGGTGGAAGCCCAGTGGAGAGATGGCTCTTGGATCCCAAGGAGGCAGAGGACCTTGCAGGTGGTAACTTCATCTCGTGGACTAATTCACAGAATGTTTTCCCTAAGTACCCCGAGAGTCTGGGAGGCACGAGACAATTGTGTATTCATTGCGGTGGCTTTAAGATTGTGACCTTCCAGGAAGAACGGAAGTAGCATTAAATGCACTGGTGCGTGCAGAAAATCCCTCCATGGCTTCCTCCTTTTTTTTTTCCAATTGCCGTGGCTCAGACTTCCTTACACTGATCCCTCCCCTTTCCTATGTAATTATACAACTAATTATTTCCCTTGTCTGGAAGCAGGCAGCCGCCCATCTGCACCTCCGTTGCTGCCTTGGGAGTTGTGCAGCACTCAGGTGGAGCCAGTCTCTGCTCTCTGTCTGTATCTGGGCAGCTGAAAAGCTTGCCAGCCGTGGTAGGACTGTGCCGGGAGGGCTCACCAGGTTGGGTCTCAAGTCCCTTTGGTCAAGCCAGGCCTGCTGACGGATAGCTGTTCCTTGCAAACAGAGGCAGTGCTCTGAGGCAAGCGATCTCGACCACACTCGTGTCTCTCGTTGCATCACAGCCCAAAAACAATGCCTTTGTGGTAATTGCTTCATCTAATCCCTTATTAGCCTGTAATATGGTCTCTGTCATGTCAGACTTTTAAAATTTAATTTAAATAAAACGCTAACAATATTTCACTCCTGAATTATCCCCATACGTGCTGCTTCAGGGACTTATAAGTAGATTGTTACGGCATTAATTATGATTTCATGGTCAGGCCCTGTTCCTCAATAGGAACGATGAGCTCCTGCCCCCACTGCGTCTTCAAACAAGGAATCTACAAACATCCCTATGATGTCTCCCACCGCTTTAGAAGATTTGATATAATGGAGGGATGATGAAGCAATCACACAAATCCTATTTACACATCCCTGTTAGTATAATTCATGCATCCGTGAGCACCGTCAATGGAAAATTACCTTTGGAGTTTAAATTTCCATTCCAAAGTTGCGTTACAAAGATAATTTTGTTTTTGTGGGCTACAGGGTTTTGCTTTGCGGAGACTGTGAGATTTCTATCCAGTTGCCATTTTCACTGAACAACCCAAAACCTTAACTATAAAGGTTTTAATGCCCCTATTTATAAAGAAGGGTTTTGTGTATGGCTTATTCACTGCTGCCAACTTTTACCCTTTTTTCTTTAGTTTCCCAGTGGCTCAAATTTAAAAGTGGAGTTTATTTAATTTTTTTTAAGCAGCTTATTATTTAACTAAAGCAGCAGACAGAAATGCTTTGCTTGGGGGGACTGATTGGCCTTCCTCGTGCTCTGCTTCTTACGGTCTGTTTAGGGTTTTATTTTAGCAAATTAGTAAGATTCCTGGGAGAGCTCTTCAACACAGTCTACTGCCTGGGCGGGACCCTGCACCTGGTGATGAATGCCCCATAGGAAAGAGTAGCTTTTCGTGCTCAGCTGTGCCTGACTTGCCTTTTCAAATCAGAAAGGGAAAGTTCATAGCCCACTGATGCAGCGTTTCTTGAATAGGATGAAGATCTGCACCTACCGAGTCTATTGATGGGAACAGTAAACAGCGAGGAATCCATTATGCATCTTATCAATACGCTTGCATTAGCTTTGTGCTGCTGATTCTTGCATAAATGCTTAGCAAGGCCTCGAGGCAGTTGAACTCCCGTGTTGGTGCAGACGCCGTGTGTTGCATGCGACGGAGGTGCGAGGCGTGGGTGGTGAATGTGCGCCTGCAGTGCACGGCTTCATCTCCAGCCCTCTTCATGCTAGTGAGGCACTTAGCAGTCAGCTCCCCTTTTAGACTTGTACCCTGCTAATACCAGGACTTTGGCAGCTCAGCAGCTCTGCATCGTGAGCTTGAGGCTCATGTTGAACTTGTCCCTGTGGTCTCTGTACTGTCAGGGTATTGCACACTTCTTTAAGAACCAAAAACACATTTGCATTCTTCGATCTTCGTAGAACTAACTGCACAGCCTTGATCGTGATGTGCATTAAATACGTGTTTCTGTGCCTTGGTTAAGAGAAGCGCTGGAGATCTGGTGGCTAGCATTAGACAGAACTCCAAAGTGATCCTCATTTGGAAGGCCGGGATTCCCGGAAGTCCCCAGGCAGGGGGATAGGGCTGGCAACAGCTTGAGCATGAAACGACAAGTTTTGCTGGGTGTTTTTTTCATTCCTTCCTCTTCATTTTGTAAGGAACCGGTGCCAATGGCGTGGTGACTTTTATGTCACTTTTGAGGGTGCAGACTGCCCGTCACAGCACAAATGCTCCAGACCTCTTTGAGCAGGTGCAAGCTTAGTTTGACTGAAGCTCAATTTATGGCAAAGCGTGGTTCTGCTCTCTTCTCAGCTGTGCAGATGCAGACCCTCCACAGCTGTCTCTCTCTCTTTACCACTGAACTGGAATGAGGCAGAAACGTTCTTAGGATCTCTTCCCTGCTCGTACGTTACTTCTGTACAGATTGTTCTTCCCGTTTTCTTGCATCTGCATTCATAGGTTGATTTCATAGACATTAGGGCTGGAAGGGAGCTCAGAAGGTCATCGGGTCCAGCCCCCCGCCCAAGGGGCAGGGGGTCAGAGGATCCCAGCCAGATAGGCATCCAGATTTTCCTTAGAAGTGGCCAGAATAGGGGTGTGCATAAATATTTTTTACACATTTTTTAAAAAATTAATATTTTGCTAGGAAATCAACTTTGTAAAAGGAAATCAGTTTCCTTGCAAAAGCATATGTGAAAACCTTACTCGGGCACCTTTAATCCAGACTGTAGATCAGAAGCGATGAGTAAATTTATAAATGCCAGGGGACTCTGTAGGCAGACAAAGTTCTTTCGGTAAATCTGGTATCTTTTATTAGACCAACTCAAACAGTTGGAAAAATTCTTCTTACAGGCTTTCGGGTATAAATACTCTACGTCAGGCTGATACCTGAAAAGATACTGGTTTTACCCAAAGAACCTTTTCTGCCTATGTCCTCAGACCAGTACAGCTATAAACTATACCCCAGGGGACTCTATATAGTTTAATAGGTTTTAAAAATAAAAAAAAGGCTGAGTATTAAATGAGCTAGGCTGACTTAACTAGCGTCAGATGAGCTCTGTATCTTTTACCAGCTGGGAGGGATAGGTTGCATATAGTGCCTCACATTTTTAATTCAGAGATGCACCGTGTGCCTGGGACTGTGGGTGAGAGAGGCGGAAGCTGAGGGAGGTTTTGTGTCATTCCCGGGGTGTGATTTCATTGTGGATTTGTGACATCATGAAGGCCATTCATGGATTTTCACAGGCTGTGGTGCCAATTTCTGGGTCAACGTGAAGGCCGTTGGAGTGGATGGTACCATCTGCTGTTCTGAAAAATAATCTGGAGGTCATGACTCGAAACCCAAGCGAGGGGGTTTCATCTTCTGCCATGACTAGAGATCGGGAGTCCAAGCAGCTCTTGCGTTGGAAAGTACTTCTGCCGTGGACTTTTGCCACCAACATTTGCCGTCCCTTCTTTTGTTGCATGTCATCAGAGCGCCATCGTGGTGTTTTCAGTAATGTAGAGGAAGGAGAGGTCTAAAGTACCGAGATGTCTGATTATCCTCACTACCTAGTTATGTTTCCATGGTTGCTCCAAAATATAGCTGGACCTGTGGTGGTGACTAGTGGACCATGACGCGGTGGGCCTGCCCACCATTTTTGATGGACGTGCATCGAGCACCTTGGATGGTCCTGCTTCATCCAGTTGATGGCTGTTTGCATTGTTTGCTGCCTCCTGCGAGACCTGAGATGGTAGCGAGGATGAGAGGCAACATGCAGCAGCAGGGCTAGCAGCCTCTTGGGCACTGCAGTTGTTTTACTGTGCAAGACAGCAAAGCTGGTGCAGGTAATGCACATGTTGTCACCAGAAGGCTAGGTGTAGCAATGCGGCTGTACAGGCCTTTTCTCCTTTGGTGGTATCCCTAGCCACGTGCTGCTTCCGCTCGGGTCCTGCTGGTGAGGGGGAGGGTCGACAATGCGATTGCTCCTTCTGGGGCTCGACTTTTGAAAGCTTTGCCCCAGGACAGCTGTGAGTTGCAGGCCAGGGGCTTGAGTTCACACTGTCTGTGCCGCTGCTAGCTTGGAAAGGAAACGAGAGCTTTAGCACAGCTGGCTGGGAGGACTGGACCAGCAGGCATGTGCTGCACAGATTTTGTTTCCTCCTTTATAAAATAGCCTTTCAAATCAGATCTGAAATGCGGCCAAGTGATGAAAAGGAATTTGCAGCTCTCCTAATGCCACAGTACTCATCAGCCAGGAAGAATAGAGCACGTAATTATTTTTGTTCTCAAAGGGGTAGAATAATGGAGTGAAGCTGAACATGTTTTTGCAAGAGTGCTTTTCTTGTAGGTCCTTAATCACCTTTTTTTTTTTTTCTCATTAACTTAATTTTTTCTTGGGATCAGATCTTTAAGGTCACTGAAGGAAGAGAAGGTGAAAGAAAAGGGCAGTAAAAGGGCTAGCGTGGGAGGGACGTTATTACTATTATTTTAAATTAACTTTCCAAGAACTCCATCCACTTTTGTACCTTCAGCCTGGAGTTTAATAGGGATGAAGAACAAGAAGATTTTCAGGCTAAGATCAAGTGTCAGTACACGTTTAATGCATCCTCTCTAGGGCTCGGCATCTGCTCCATCTCTGTTGTATTACTATTCTGAAATTAAGGGTGAAATAAAATGTGTAAAACATTGCAAAAAAGAAGTTTTTGTGCCTGCAGACTCACAAACCAAACTAAACTCATGCTGATTTATCTTATTTTATTTTATTTTTTTGCTTTCTAAGGGATGTGGAAGCACTTAAAATATTGGTGATTTTTTTTTTTAATGTAACTTCTGCGCTTCCTGCTCAGTAGCATACCAGGTGGTGGGCAGCAGGCCACCAGCCGCTGGCACCAGTTCAAAGGGGACACCAGAATGGCAGCCCCCAGTGAGCCCATGCTGTTGCCACTTCCACAATAGCCCGTGTTCTGGGAGCATGTGCTGGGGCAGGAGCAGCCCTTGCCACGGCTACCACCATAGCAGCCTTTCTTTGCCCCTTCTCTATCCTGCAACCCGTGCTGTGCCGGGCACCGATATTTTAAATGATGCCTCTAGTCCTCCTACCAGCAAAGATCACTGCAAGCGTGGCCATTTTTGCAGGATTGATGACCTGATCATAAACAGATTATAGTCTCATAGAAAGTGAAGGCTGGAAGGGACCTGAGGAGGTCACATCTAGTCCATACCCCTGCTCCAAGCAGGACCAGCCCCAGCTACTTCATCCCGGCCAAGGCTTTGTCTAGCTGAATCTTAAAAACCTCCAAGGAAGGAGATCCCACCACCTCTCTGGGTAACCTGTTCTAGTGCTTTCCTATCTTCCTCGTGAGAGTTTTTTTCCTAATACCAAATTCCCGTGCTGCAACTTGGCACCGTTGCTCCTTGTTGTGTCATCTGCCACCCCTGAGAACAGTTTGGCTCCATCCTCCTTGGCTGTTCTGGGACTGGGACGTTTGAACATTGTTCAAGAAACCTGCATGTTGTTACAGGCATCTCTAACTGCTATAAAGGCACCCTGCAGGCAACTCTCCCCTCAGCTTTGGGGGCACTCTTGACCTGTGGATGCTACCCCTGGCTGCATATGCTCTATGAAGATGGGAGCCACATAATATGCATAGATAAAAAGGCTCAAGTGCATTATCTGGTTCTGGCAGAGTATCCACCAGAGACTAGGTAAGGAGGACTATAGAGGTGTCTGGGTAGATTGAAGATCATCCTGCATTAAAGACTCGCTTTTTAGTGGAAGTTCTTGTTCTCAATGATTTCCACCCGGGCCAGTCCCCAGCCCACCCCCTGTGACTTCACATGGCTCCAATTTACAATGCTTTGGTGAATATAATGTTAGCAGGATGTCTTTTGTGGGGCTGAGGGACTTGCGATAAGGATCCGTTTCAGCCAACACTGGTTCTCTTTTCTTTCAGGATGACGTCCTATGCTATATTCCATCTCTTTGGCCTGTTCCCCGAAGGTCCAGTGTCATGTCAGTTTAATCTCTCCATTAGTTTAATGGAGGGACTATAACCTGCTATCCTGGAGAACTATAACCCGCTCTCGCTGTAGGATGGATAGCCTTGATGAGTCTCTTCCTGCTTTCAGTATTATTATCCTGTGTTCCTGGCCTTTAATGAATTCAAGGAACAAGTGTGACAGGTTGTAAGGTCTTAACATTTATCACGAAAGCTGGTGGTTGCTTGCAGGAGGCACAAAGTGCCGCTTGTTTTCAAAGAATGATTCACAGGGCTTCTCTTCCCTTTTCCCCAAGCGCCTTCTCTGCTAATCAGCGATCGGCACGTCGAATCTAAGGGTGTCGTTCTTCTGCTCCTTTCTGATTGCTTCCTTTCCTGTTTCTCTCACACCCTTCCTTTCCACTTTTGCCTTTTTATACTTCTCCTGGTGCTTAAGATCTCTAGTGTCATGATCTCCAGGGTCGGACTCTTTGCTTTTAAAGCAGGCCGGTCTGTAGCTATCGAGGCAGAATTTCTGTATAACCACCCCCAACGCTGATTGAGATGCAGCTTTCATAAGGAATTGGTCAAATCTCACTTTATTTTGTATATAGGACGGTGATTCAAAACGTATCACCGTGTCTGTATCGTGCTGCTTCTGTATCCAGACATGCAGCAATAGGAGTTGAGAAGGGCCAGATCCTAGTTGGGTCGTTAGGGAGTATTAATACTGCAGATGAAGCTTTTAGAGAAAATGGGGAAGACTTGGGGTACTCGAATCTTGGTTCCATGCACCATCCTGTTCCCGTGGTCTGAGTAATGTGGCGCAGCTTCTGCCCTCCAACGGACTGGCTAGAATAACGCTTTCAGACTCCTTCCCTACAGCTATAATTAAATGGCATTACCAGATCTTCAGTGCATCTTCTGTAAAAAGTCAGAAGGCTAAAACATGCCATGAAAGAGAGGCCCAAGTATAGAGTGCCTCCATGAATGAAGTTTCAAACCCACGTGAGCAATGGCTTATTGTAGGAAGATGATCAGGCTGGGGAGTTTGTTCTGGATCAAGCTCTTAAGGAAATCTTGTGAGGTCAAATTGACCCCAAATTAGTTTAAAAGGATTATAAACAGGAATATTCCCATTGTAGACATAGGAACAACAGCACTTTTGCCTGCACACCCCCCATCTGTCTGTTGATGATGAGTATGCATGTATGTTAGTTGTTAAGCCCTATCGGATACTTCCAGTGATTCCAAGGAAATAACTGCTGATGCATTGTACAACTGCACAGGAAGAGTTACTTTTCTATTGCTAAGCGAAACCCGTTAATTTTATTATCATTGCACGCGCTAAGAGAATACTCTAGAAACAGTGATTAGTCGACCGGTTTTACATTTCTGTCATCTTTCATAATCTTTGCTGGCATCAGTAATATAACTAAGGGGAACTTGTGCTTTCAAAGGAGACTGAAAACTTGACAGTCTCCTTAAAGCGCAAAATACGTGGAAAATTTATTCTGTAAAAATGACATCGTGGGGTGCAGAGTCAAATTATCCCACTCGATGGCTTCCGATCAGATTAGCTCAATTTGGATGTTGGAAGGTGAATTTTCCAACTGCCGGTGCCTCAAAATTGTCTCATGTCAGGAACCAACTAAACTTGAATTCTGCCGCCTCTTTTTATTGCCAGTCCTCAAGTTTCTGCAGTCGGAGCTGGCTAAGTTGGTTGAACGGCATAAGATGCACTCGTATCTGGTGTGCTTGCCTTTACACGTGCTCGGCTTGCTGCATTAAAACGGATTAAAGCTCCTTTTCATAAGTCAAGAAAGTATATATAATTGTAAAGGAGATTTCTTAAGTAAGAGTGGTGCTGTTTTAACACCAAGGCAGTTTTCTAGGCATAACTGTGTTTTAAGAAAAGCCTGTCACACATTTGGAAATATTTCATAATTTATATCAACCCAGTACACTACTTTACAGCCTGCCCTCTGTTCTTCTCGCCATCATATCAGCGGCTCCATAGATGTCCTACTGCAGCGCGTTTAGCATCAGGACATCTGTGCTAGATTCAGCAGCACACGTTTTGCCAAATATATAGCTACCGTGTTCTGCAGTACTTAGTCCTTTTCTTTCTTCACCACTGCCAGTTCCTGGGGCATTTCTCTCCCATAACCAGTCTCCTCCTTTCTGACTCATTAAATGATGCCACCACCATCCAGGTTTTGTGATGACACCAGCCTACTGGAGCATAGAAGTGGTGGTCCTGTAGTCATGTAGATGAAGTGGTCCGTGGAGGAGTGAGTATAGCAGATGGCTTGTTTATACACCAGAGCCAGGTGGTAATCCATGACTGTGGGAAAGAGAGGTTAAGGAATCAAAAAGTATTTCTATCTCACGTTTTGCTTAGTAAAGATTTACCAGATGCGGCGTCTGTTTTACGTCCAGAAGTAGACGTACTCTGCACAGATGCGTTGGTGAAATGAAGGGTCCCTTGGTCATGAAAAGTAGACCAGCATGCTCTGCACAGACGTGTTGGTCAAGTGAAAGGTCCCTTGGTCATGGAAACAACTAGGAACAGCAACGGTCAGTTGATCTTCATAGCTGTTTTCAGAGGTTGCACCAGCTTTTCAAGAACGATGAAGACTGCTTCGCCCCAGCACGGTCTTGGAAGAAAACTCTGGGACTGGGAAACAGGCAGTGATGAAGAGGAAATTGTCTCCAACTGCTGCCGGTTGTTCAAAGCTGGGAATCTTTGCAGAGTAAAGGCTGGAGCTTTGTTCTCTTGGCACTGAAGGGTCACGGTGGCGCTGGTTAGTGCCATTTTTCTGAATGGCGGATCTTGCAATATATCTTTAAGTTAAAGCCCCGTCACCTGAAGAAAAGTAGTTATCAAAGAATTTGCTCTTCCTTTTAAAAACGATAGCTTCGGGGTCCCTGTGGTTGAGGAGAAAATCTCTAGAAAATACAGCTCAAATGAACCTATTTACTTGCTTGCTCAGGATCTAGCAAGCAAATGAATAGAACGCAAAATGCAGCATTTACTTCAAAAACTCAAGGTTTTGGAGCCAATCTCATGTTTTCATAGATACTACGTTTCATAGACATTAGGGCTGGAAGGGAGATCGAATCCAGCCCCAAATGACTTGATAGGACAGTCGGAGAGAAAAGGCAGTGTTTCTAAAATGTGGATTCACATTTGAATTCCCTGCTGTCAGTGGGCTGTGATGAGAGTCTTGTTATTATACTTGGTGGGTAGGACCGGATGGGATGGCTGTAGCACTGTGATGAAGCACGTGCCTGGTTTTGAATCAGTAATGGTAGCAGCAGTGGCTCTAGGAGGATGAAAATGAAGGTAGCAAGCCAGGTGGCTCTAGGTAATGTGTTTCTTGCTAACCATTCTAACTTAAGCTTCAGATAAATGTTGCCTTTTTAAAGACTAGAAAGGATTGGGTGTTTTTTTTGGTTTTGGTGGGTTTTAGGGTTGTTTTTTTTTTTTAAAGTTGGAGACAAGCTTGAGATTTACAAAATCCCCAGGGACTTTGGCAGATGCAGGCACTTGGAGCAGCATATTCCTGTTTTTGCCCTTGAAAGCAAGGTGAGTCATGAATATTGCGGGCATTACAATTCCTCCCTGGTTTGGGACCTAATTTCTAGCCAGAGCCAGACCCTGCCATCCTCGTCGTCTCTCTCTTCGGAGCCTGAGCAGAGGCTTTGACAATGCAGAGTGAGCGTTAAAATGATAGGTCCATGGAGACTTAACAGTAAAATCATCCACAGCTTGACTCAGGAATCCTCCTCCAGATCTTCGTAAGCAAAGGACTAGGGCAGGACCCGGCCAGAATGGATTTCACTTTGGGCTGCTCGTTTATCGAACACCATAGACCGTAATGGAGCTGTGTGAGGTCACCCCCCATGATGCTTTGCTCATCCTTGTAGACCATTTGCTGGACTGATTAACTCATGTCAGAGCAAAAAGGCATCTTGGGAGCCTTTCCTCTGATGAAATATTCTTTATTCATAAGGAAATGTAATTCTGTAAAGCCCCAAAGGCCCGATGCAATCAATATTTCATGGCAGCGTCGGATAGACTCAGAAGCAATACTCATAACCAGCTTCAAGGCACCCATCTCTAAGCGGTATTGCAGGGATGGGACTTGAGGGCGTTTTTCTTCAAGTTTGCTTAACTCTTGAAGACGGTGCTCACCTCTAAACGTGGAGTGCTACTCTTCCCTGCGGTAGTAATGTACCAATATTGTCGGCGGTTCTACTTCAGCAACCGCTTTTCAAGCATGAGGTCCCCCAGCATCCTCCATAGGGTTCAGTACTTGACCTTGCACAAGTGACTGCCTCTTAAAAGCGAGGCCGCTGGTTACTGTGGAGGAGTTGGAGCAGAGAGCCTGCTGTCCGCAGGACTGCACCGTGCCAGCGGAGATGGTACGTGGCCTGGAAGAGATCAGCTGTTATGACCCAAGGTGCAGATAAGATGCCTAGGAGAGACCTCTCCCCCTTCCCATGAGGCAGCGCACAGAGCAGCAGCAGGTGCAAGACTCCCTGCATCGTGGAGTGCAAGGCATTCTGGGAACTGTGGTTCTCTAGAGTAGCACTGGATTTTGCTGTGGAGGGAACAGTCGTTCTTTTGCCACCAAATCCCGTGTTGGGAAGACAAATAAAAATGACTGATTTCAGTGACAAAACATGGGGTCAGTTCTACCCCGTACTCCATGCCTCCCACTAGCGGTGAACTCTACTTCCGCTCTGTAAAACTACAGTTCCCAGAATGCCTTGCACTCCGTGACACTCGTGCCCAGGCCCCTGCAAATGTGCAGGTGGAGTGGGGACGGGAGACTGAAGCATGGCACCCACTCCTCTCAGGTGGTGCCCGGGGCGTGTTCCCCCTTCACCCATGCCACGTTATGGTCCTGATGACTATACACTGCCTGCTGCACGGGCAAATAATGAGCTTTTAGTAGTGGTAAATGTGCCGTTGCTAGGTTGCAAGGAGAGCAGTCCCACCGCATCCTCTTGAGAGCGATGAGCTGCACCTGGGAGGCGACATATACCTAGCCATCACTGCTGGTGCGGAAACAAGAAGTACTAGGAATAAGATGCACCTTCTCCCACGGGTATGTAAAATAGTCTGATCAGTGCACCATTCGAACAGTGCAGCCAGGACTCGGGCCAAAGCACTCGTGAGTTTGGAACGACTCGGCTGCTGACAGCTTCAGCAGACCGAATAGGCCTGAAGATTTTACCGTCTTGGGCAGAGAAGCGTTCCCTTCATTTTACCAGGTCACGATGAAGGCATTTAGGCACACTAGTGCAGGGAAAGCTTCCCTCTTGCCGGCCATGCTGGAATAGAGAGGAGTCTTCGATTATAATCGGGCTCGTTTCACCAGGTTGGTGAATACGTGGACATTTTTGTGCAGAGACGAGACTTTTGGCCACCATGAGAGTGACGACTTCCTGCCTTTTACCTAGTGCCTTCGTCTCGCTATCTCGCGGCTCTTTGACCTACATTTGCAAATTTGAATGGCGAGCTGGGGTGCTTGGGGTTATTAGAGAGTTATTTTGCACCCCTTCTCTCCCGACGGTCTGGATGGGCGCTCGTTTTTGGAAGCTAGAAGTCCTTTAAGGTGTCGCCCATCGGGTCACCAGAGTCCACTATGACAACGTGAGCCTTTATGAACAAAATCGAATAGAGCTTTGTGGCTCCTCTGTGAAGCTAGTATTGCACATCCCCAATTTATAGATGAGGAAACCTGAAGACCAGAGAGGTGAAATGCTCTGACCGTGGGAAGACCCTGTGTCAGAGCCAAGAGCTGGATCTCCTTTTCTTTCGATGCCTAACCTTGTGCTTTAACCACTGGGCAAGCTTCCCTTTTGATGAAATGGCTCAGTTTTGCATAGCAGTATGTATCTCTTTTTTAAAATACAGGCAAAGAAAATGGTAAGCGAAGAGCACAAAGCAAACCTAGAGTACTAGTGCTCTCGTAAGCGAGCCTGTTGGAGAATATGCATTGTTCGCCTAAAATGGGAGTAGCATTGAGAGAAATCTACCTGCCATAATTGAAGGAGAGAAGAATCTACCTGCCATAATGGTGGGGAATTTTCAAAAGAGAACGTGAACAAGCTGAGCAAAAATTTATAATGCGGATGGTCACAAAGACAGCATTTTATAGCAAGAAAACCTATTAATATGTCCCTAGGATTTCTTGTGAATGACAGCTCCGCTATCCTTGGAGTATTTTATCTCCATCCATTTTCTTCTACGAAAGCTGCCTCCGTTGACACACGTTGAACTTGGTCTGGGTTTTATTGTGCTGTATAGAAATGTGAAATATGTACCGGGATGCTTTACAGACCATACTAATATGTGTAGCACTTGTGTAGTGATTTACGTTTGCAAAGCCTCGTATAGACACCGGGAAGAAGTCGTGCTCTGGAGCACGTCGTGTGGCCCCTTTGCAATGGGCAGTCGGGCAGAGGGGACCTCGCAAAGTAGCCACGGCCGGGCAGCCGCCAGCGTGACACTGCCTGCGGATGGGTGGCAGCCACAGTGGTTGGGAAACCCATTGTGCAGTACCACCGCGCAGTTAGTCTGGTTATGCCATGAGCACGGATACAGCTGTCTCCCCCACCTGCCCCCCCAGTGAAACCCATAAAGGCAGATGGTGTTGGAAATTGGCTTTCTCACCTAGAAAGAGACTCCCCCCCACTCGCTGTGCTGCAAGGGGCTTCACTGCCAAATGGGGAAATGCAATTTATACTGCCCTGCACCATTGGCAGTGATCCAGCCCATAAACATCTACATTCAGAATAAAGTATTCCCAGTGGATCCGGCTGCATTACGTTCTCTTACACCGGGGCATATGTGCAGGCAATGCCTTGGCTCTCCAGCGTCTCAATGCATCGTGCGGCACGTCCAGAAGTCGATCGTCCCAGGATCCGCTCGTGAGATTCTGCTGACGGTGTCGTCTTGCAGACTGTTTATAAAGCCAACTGCTGCTTTAATGCACTGTGCATTACCCACGCAAACTCAAGTAATTATATGGGTAATAAAGCCTCATACCTAAGAACGTAAACTGAACATGTGCTAGGGTCAGAAAGGAATTTCCCTAGGGCAACACCATCAACTTCATTTCATCTGCACCGTATGTCCTGAAACAGCCTTATCAGCTTTACCCATATAACGTGCCTTATACCCTTCCAGGATGACCCCAACCTCCACTCCAAAGCAGCTACCACTGATCTCTACTGCGACAAGCCACCACGATCGGTTAAAGGCAGGAAGCAGGAACACAATATTGTATGAGACTAAGATGCCAGGGGCATTTAGACAAAAGGACTGTAATGCCTGAAGTTTGCAATGAGGGGGAAAATTTCCTTGTTAGGAGAACTGCAAGGTCATTAGTGAGGTTCTCCTCCACGGCGTAACTCATCCACGGCACGGTATTGCCAGCAGCATTGCTCATTTGGGTAGGGCTGTGAAGACAGGGATCTTCTTTCCTCTCAACCATCCATTCCTAGCTTTTACCGGGGTCGGATGCTGACCTGGGTAGATGGCAGTGCAATTCCAGGTGACTCGGTACTGCCTACAGATTTGTTTTTCAGGATGGTGATCTTAATTTCATCTGAAAGCTCTTCTTTCTGGTTATAAGATGAACTCGCCGGGCTAAGTTTCAACATTTCCGATTCACAGAAGCAGCCATTCTGAGGCCTAATGGTTTTGTCAGTGCCCTTCCTGGCAACAGCATAAAGTTCACTACATTTCTTCTTCCATGTGTTCAGTTCTGCAAAAAAAAAGGTGCCTGTTTTTCAACAGCTGGAGCCCAGAACAGCTGGTTGCCTTTGATCACCTTTTTTTTTCCTTACAGAGCAATATTGGTTGTTCCTATTGAGCTAAGTTTCTTTGCCAAGCTAATAATGAATCTGATTAGTTTGAAGCTGCACATGGCTGAACTGTCTGGCTTGCTTTTCAACACGGACCTTGAGCATAAAGCATGTTTTCTTTAACTTGGATTTAACTATCCTACCTTTCTTCAAGTGTCTAACCCTATGAAAGAATCAGAATAATAGACAATGAGAGTGGAAGAGACCTCAGAAGGTCACATCTAGTCCAACCCCTTGCTCCAAGCAGGACCAGCCCCAACCACATCATCCCAGCCAAGGCTTGGTCTACCCGGGTCTTAAAAACATCAAAAGAGCTCAGCAGTTCCCAGCAAAGCAGCATACAGTTAGGACCAGATCCAGTGAGATGCTGAGCTCATCATTGTGTTGCTGGTGCAGTGCAGATGGGAACTGAGGTTACTCAGCCATGGGCAGAATTTGACTTCCCATATTAGTTTTGTCAGATTATCCTCCTGTAGTGTGTGTCAATATTTTATTAATACTAAATTGAATGAATAATAACACAAAATAATAATGCTAGCAAAAATACATCTTTATGTAGATAGGGATGAGCTGGGTGGAATCCAATGGTGCTAGGCACTGTACAAACCCAGAGCAAAACGTTGGCTCCTGACATTAGAAGACAAGGGGTTGTGTGCATGCGTGTCTTGGGCTGGTTTCTTTACATCAGTCTCTGCAAAAAAGAAAAAAAAGAAGCAATTCTCAAATGGTAAGCACAGCAACTGTAAGGACGGGGTAGGTACTCAGCCTGGAGCAGGGAAAGAACAAGTTAGAAACAAGCTAGGCAAGCCGGATGCTTTCAGATCAGCTCGACCTGGTGAATGAGGTTCGTCGTACTGTACTCAAGGAATTGGATGAAGCAATTGCCTATTCTCTTTAGAGGTCAGGCGAGGGCCCAAAAGATTGGAAGAGGGGAAACATTGATAGTGTCCATCTCTTTGAAAGAAAACAGAAGATTGAGGAAATTACAGACCAGCGAGTCTAACGTTGATACCAAAACTTTTTGAGCGTGCCATCAGACAATCAGTGTGTAACCACATAGAGGATAACCAAAGGGTAAGTAACAGTCAGCAGGGGTCTGTCAAAAGGAAATCATGCTTAATCAACCTGATTTCTTTCTGTGACGAGACTTAACATTTGGGGGGAGCAGCACGTGTGATGCGAGTTAATTTTAAGGGGGCCGTTGACATTGTCTTGGGGATTTTTTTTTTTTTTTAATCGGAGAAAACCAGGATCCCTGGTGATCAGTGGCTCAGTGTCACACTGCAGCTCTCAGTGGAGTTTCTCAGGGATTTGGCACTGCCCAATATCATTAATCTCTCAAAGATTTGGAGGATGGTATTGCGCATACACGTAGTAAATTTGCAGGTGACACCAAGCCGGGCGAGGTTGGCAGGCTTAGAATTCAAAATGATACTCATTTAAACATGGAGTTTGGTAAGGACAGGTGCAAAATGCACCACGTTAAGGCAGAACAATGCAGTCCCAGATATGCAAACAAGCCAGTCGTCTCCTAACTGCAAAAAAAAAGGGCCTAGTGGTTGTGGTAGACGGGTCCTCGAATGAGTTAAGAAAGCAGCATTGTTCCAGACTCTGTTGTTGAAGCATTTTCTGTTTTATGCCACTTGCCCCCAGTAAATAAACCCTTTCATTTTTCTATTCCTTTACCAAGGTGCCTGGGGTAAACCGTGATTTCTGGGCAAATTAATAATCTGGACGTACCCGTTCAGCACAGTGGGGGACCAGTAAAATGGCACAAATCCAGGGTGCGTCTCTGGGAGCAGCCTGACGCCCCTGGGGTTTTGTTGTAAGGACCAAAGAAGCAATGTCTTGGATTTGAACGTGGAAGATTTAGGCAACCAGCTTTCCAACTCTCCAGGCGGTTAAGCATGGGCACAGATTTCCTGGAGAGGCTGTTGAAAGTGTGGGTCAGAAGCCTTCCAATGCAGTTTCCACCACCGTTCGTCTGGGCTGATTTGGGCAGGGATGGCCCTGCCTTGAGCAGGGGCTTGAATGAGAGAGTCCCCCTGAAGGTCCCTCGCAGCTCTGTGCTTCCGTGATTGTGTCAGTGGGGACGTCAGAAAGATTTCTGGCATCAAGGGATGCTCTTTATTCTGCCTTGTTTGTACCCAAATTCTTATCTGCTCCTCCATGACTGTGCATTTGGCTGCTGTTTGGGAAGTATTGGCTTTCACCATTGTCCTGTCCACGTTCTTCAAAAAGTCCTTGGATTGCCATCACCTTTCATGTCCGACACGGTATTTAGCTGTAATCTCCGTCCTGGTCCAACCGGTCTGCTGTTGCCGTCAGGGGCAAATCCTGACCTCTCCTGACTGTTGAACCCCTGTGCTATTGGACACCAAGACCTGAATTAGCCAAGGTAGCTGACCTCCCATTTTCCCTCTCGGTTAAGGCTCCCCTGTGGCAGGGTTGACTCATGTTGGAGAAGTTTAAGCATTTGATATGCGCTTCACCTTTTTTTTGGTGCAATAAAAAGAAATGCACTTTTAAGAGCTGTCGAACTGACACCTTTCCCTACTGCTAATTTCAGTTTGCAGAGCAGCCGAGATTTTCATTGCACTTGGCTGATAGATGACGATAAACCTCCAAAGGAAAGTACACGGGCTCCCTATTAACTGATTTAATATTCCTAATTTTGGTGGGGCCTTAGGCTTATTGCTTCCATGCTCCATAAGTGGGTAGAATAGGCAAAGCTGGGCATGCTGCAGAATACAGATGCTCTTTAATCAGTAAGGAATGGGATCATTTAGAAAAGATGGTGCTGCAGTTAATGACCATGTTTTCTCCTCAGACCAGGGCCATAAAATCATAATCCTCATTAAAGAGCTGTAAAGTTGCCTGCTTATACTGGCTCAGCACACTAATGCTGCTTTCCTTTTAGTGCAGTGACCCCTCTGTTCTCAGCAGCCATGAGTTGGAGCCTGGTGCCCTCTGGGAATTATTATTCATAATGGCATGGCCAGATGCCTTTTAAACTACCCCGGGAGTTATCTTCAGCGACGAGGGAAGCACAAGGAGCCCGAGTCAGTCCAGCATGCCCTCCGTGGCTCTCTCTCAGGCTGTCCCTTCGATCGCTGAAATGCCTCGTCCTCGGCCAGCCACTGCCGGGGCTGTGCCCAGCTTTGCCGCTGAGCATCTCTGGGCTGTACACTCACTGGCGACCTGGCTCTTTTGAAACACCTTCTGCATGCTGACACGTCTCCTTGATTTCTGCTGGGGGCTTAGTACCGCTGGAAAGCGGGCTGTGGGGGCTGACGCATGCCTCAGCTTCCCCATCTCTAAAATGGGCATTCTAGAGTACGTTTGGTCATACTCAGCTTCTACTTTGTGATGTATTGGAACAAGCTGGGGGTTTCTCTGTCGGAGTTTCATGCCTGGGGATTTTGCTGTCTTTTTGCCTGTCTTTTTGATGGGTTTCCTTTCATTTGCTCTTTTGTGGAAAGCTCTCTGAGCTACCAGCGCCGCACTTGAAGCCTACCAGGCCCATCTGTTCTTGCAGCACATTAAACCCACGTTTTTTCCTCCTTGCTTATGCAGGTCAAACGTGGCCTTTCCTCCTCTTTCTGCCATGTGCTTCAGGAGCTATCTACCATGCCGGTGTTGGGGAAGGGTGACCCTCTAAGTTAGAGCAATAGCTGGGGGATTTGGGGGCTCCTTCTCAGCCAGATTTTCCTGTGTGACTTTGGACGAGTCAGGTAGGCTGTTAGTGCAGGGGTGGGCAAAACGCGGCCCGTGGGCCAGATCCAGTCCGCCAAGAGATTGTCCAGCTGCTGCCGCCAGTGTCTCTGCTGGACCCAGTCCCACTGCCCTAGCACCCTGGCCCACCTGTCCTGCACCCACTGCCAGGGGTGCTGGATGGAGCGGGCAGGGGGGGTCTCCCTACCCTGAACGACCAAGAGTCCAGTTACACCTAGGATGAAGTGGGAGGGGAAGGGACAGCTTCCATTACACTTCTGGCACAAGGCTTGACCTCGTGCCTGTCCGCTCGTAGCAAGCCTGCTTTGCTTCAGGGATGGATGAGCAGGTCATCTCCTGAAGTCCATGTCTAGTACTCGGACGCAGCCACCGAAGGAGCCGCGGGGTTGTTTTCCTTTGCAGGCGCCTTTTTATTTGCCCTAGCAAGTGTTCAGAGGAACACCTGATTTAATTGATCGGCTTCACCCCCGTTCTGCGCACTGGAGGCTAATCAGTCAGTTGGATGATAATGAAAGATCGTGCCATCTGTCCGCCTGCGTAATGGAGTGTCAGCACATACCAAATAGGAAGCATTTGGATTGACAGACACCAAGCCAGTTATTAGACTGTTGTTATCTGATTGGAAAAAGCAGGCAGAGGACTGTAGCAAAGCCGATCTGATAGCGTCCCGCGTTGCGAGCGTGCGCCGTCTGCCCCGCAGAATTCATGAGCTTTAAAACCCCTGGCTGACCAGAGCCGTGCCGCCGTCCCAGCCGCTCGCTCTGAATCCATCTTTGCATCCTTACTCCAAATCATTATAATGCAATCTAATAAAACACAGTTTGCATAAAGATGGTGCCCATTTATAAAACTGTCACCACAGCCACTCTATTAATAGAGCCATTTTAAAGATTTATAGTCAGCATATGTTACTTTTTTACAGGGGGCCAGATTGAGAGCTGCAGGATGTGAACGTGCAAGAACGCACCACCGGACCAGATTTAAAAATAATACTAATAATAGCAAGTTAATTTTTTTGGGAAAAGCTCCTCTGTTCTGCAGGGGGGGTGAGGCATTGGTCCTATACCGCTTTTCCAAGATGGCCAGCACCACACCTAATTCAGGAAGGCGCTCAAGGGAGGAGTGAAGATTTAGTAATAGAAAAAGCTGGAGTGGAGGCAAACATAGCGCAGTACAAATATTTCTAATTGGTTCCTCTAAAATGGTAGTAAGTTCGCCAGACCTAGTGTCTGTCTTGACAGGAGACCTCAAAGTACTTTCCATGCACAGATGAGTTAACAACCCAGTGTAAAGATAGGTAGGTATTAGTAGAGACTCGTTTAAATTGGAGTCTCTTGGGAGCAGCATTGTGCACGTGCCAGTGTTTTGGATATATTTTTTCCTTGTTCAGTGCTGGGGACTTTTGTAGAGAAACAGAGATGGACGGGCCCTCACTACCTCTTTTATCTTAGGAGTGTTGACTATGCAGCCTGCAGGGCCACTTTGCTTCGCTTGCGGGCTCCCAGAAGAGTCATGAGTTTGGAGGTCACCATCATTTGGGCCACACACAACAGTTGCATTAGCCCCCATGGCTGCTGCCACCAAGTCTGAATCGGGTCGGGGCAGCTCTTTGCAGGAATCTGGATCTGAGAGGAGGAATCTGGATCTGGCCTGGGGCATTGATGCCCCTGATGTATGCTGGCACCCCTTACTCCAGGCAAGATCATTCCTGTCTAAACCACCTCGTCCGTGTGTTAGTGATTCAGTAATGCCCTGCTTTACCAAAAGGGAGGCTGAGGCACTGCCCCACATCAGCAGTGGGACCGGGAACCGAGGCAGGACTTGGGATGTCGTGCTGACCGCGAGGCTGTGCCCAGCCTGCACGTCTGCCCTTTGTCTTTCTCAGCAAATATACTGCAGATGTCTCTACTGATTGATTGGACGTAGCTGGTACATTCATCTTTTGCTTGTGTGGCCCGGAGTTTAAACTGCAGCTGGATCGGCAGCGGGTGATTTAGTTCAGCGGTCTCTCTGGATTATCATCTGCATCACGGAGCCGCCGCGCGACGTAGGGCTGTTTGAACGCGACTGGCAGGCTTTGCTCAGGGGCAGGCTGGGACTGGAATAGCTGGGGGGTGCTGTAGGTCAGGACTTTGAGGAATTTATTGGGGAGGAAAGTAAAGGCTCGGGGAATGGGGCCTGGGAGGCTGCCAGGGGAAGCGTGTCCAGCGTTTACTCCTACCGTGCGTTATTTCGGTTGACTGTAATCTCAAAGTGCATAAAACCAAAATGCCTTTCAGCCGTGTGACAATTGAAAACATTACAGACCCTCACGGCTAAAGGGTAAAAACGAAACGCATTGCTTGGCCTGCGTTCGCTGGCAGCAAACTGCAGCAGTCTGCGTGTTGCTGGCATCCAGCTCGACAATGCAGCTCTTCGCCCTCCCCGCTAACCAAGCACGTGGTGAAACCAAAATCAGAGCAGCAATGCCTGTTTCGGAAAACTCTCCCTTACTTTGATCTGAGTAACTGCAGTAATAATGATAATAATGTAGTGCGTGTCCACAGGGACATCTGAGGGTCTTGCAACACTTTTGCTGACATTAATGATGTTGGATGCCCCTCTGGCAAGAGAGATAAACAGCACAAATCCCATTTCCTTGGTAGGGAAACTGGGGAAGAATAAGGAAACTTCTTCAAGGGCTTCCGGTCAGTTGATGCCGGCTGTAGGATGTGGACACGGGTTTCCAGATGCCTACAATCCACTTGCATTGCACACAGACCTTCTCCCTGACGATGCCTTACTGTGTAAGGAACAAATTCTGGCTTCAGTACATTTAACACAGCGAAATGTGAGCTATCTAATAGTCCCAGGAAGCTTCAGCTTTTTTCACATGAGAGGCCAGGAAGGGGACCATTGCACTTAGGGAATTAAGGTGTATATGGGGAACAAATGTAATGTGAT
Organism: Caiman crocodilus; assembly: GCA_030014935.1. Classification (NCBI taxonomy): domain Eukaryota; kingdom Metazoa; phylum Chordata; order Crocodylia; family Alligatoridae; genus Caiman; species Caiman crocodilus. The sequence goes on from JAGPOW010001296.1 coordinate 137,752,194, forward strand.
GACATTATCCATAGCATAGTTTGTATTCTGGAGGGTGAGTTTACAATAGAAATGACACTTGAGCCTCAAAACGTCACCATGCAGAAGTGTTTTAGGCTGATGCAGTGTCTTTTTTCCCCCCCCC
>JAGPOW010001296.1:137756847-137769472 GCA_030014935.1 Caiman crocodilus
AAGGGAATGGGCTCTTTCCTATAGTGAGTACGGGAGCTATTTCAGATACTGGAGGAAGCCGAAATATTTATCTGACGGGAAGCTGCTGACGTTTCCAAGCAAAGACCAGTGCAGCCACATCCTTGTTGCGTTACTCCAGGTTTCACTTTTTTTTTTAAATCTTGAGCTCTGTCACCTAGGCAGGTCCTTAGGTTTCCATCTCTCACGTCTTGTGGAAGACTTGCCTGGACACTATTCCAAGCATATAGCCCAGCTATTCTCTTGAGAGACTCTTTCCAGGCAGACAGGTGGTTTATCTTCCATATGGGCTAGATATTTATCATCCACACATTCCTCAAAGCAACATCAGTTCAGTGGTAAATGATAATGTTGTAACCAAAATAATTCCCCAGCGTCTAGTTTTTCTGTGACAATATTGCGCCTTCCATCATTCTGGTACCTACGGAGTTGACAGGCCTTCGATAACAAACGCTCTCTGATGGCTCTGCTGTGCTGGATCTTTCATTTTAATTGCCTCTGTTATACCATGAATCAAGGGCATCGAGCGTCTGCCCCGCGGTCAGATCCATTGTTCCCCCTTGGGCACGGCCAGCAGTGGCAAGAGGCCACGCAAGGGCTGTGCCAACACAGCCATGCTTACCCCGCTGCTGGTTGATCTTGTTTCTGTTGGCACTGGGTCTGTGACCCAAATGCTTTGTTTCAGGTGGACTCAAATCTTCAGACCGACCACAACTTTGTAAATTCGATACTAGGCAAATTGTAGCGATACACAGTGATAGCAGATAAGAGTAATGCAGGCAAGGCAAGCAAAATAACCCCCCCTCCATTTTACTTATCTACTGGTTCACAGAGGGAAGATGCACTTGGTAGTACGTGAGCTTCTTCCTTGAATGTCAGATGTCAGCAGCCTCGGAGGCTGAGGGCCGAGACCTCCCCCGCGATGGACTGGTGGCGTGGCCTCAGTCCACGGTGGCCTCGGGTTCCTCTCTCAGGGACATCTGCTGCTCGGAAATCCCTCCCTTTTCTATTCTTTTCCTCCTGACAACTCTTCCTTTCCAGGTACCATTGACTAGTTTCCCTGTGGTCACAATACTGTCCAGGGTTTGTTCTGTCAGCTTATTCCTTTGTTTCAACCAACCCATCACGCGCGCACATCTTAATCTGGTTATCGACCAGTGTCTTCATTTGGGCATGCCTCGACTCCTAATTTGGTCCGTCCACCAAGACCGGGAATCCCAGGGGCTTTGCGCGACCTGGTTCGACTGCAGCAAGCCTATCTTTGCTGTGGTTTTCCAGGGAATGGTGCCTTGCATGTCTTCAGTTTCCCACCCCGTTTGCTGGCTGCAGACACAGTGGGTGCATCTACACGTTCATTAATGCACCTTAGTTACTGCACATTTAGTTTAGTACCTCTAACAAGAGATGCTGAGTGCGCAATAACTAGAGTTACTGCACAGTAGTGCTGGCGCATGGTTTTTTTAGTGACCCTTACTGTGCATTAGCCTAATAAGACTATGCAGTAGGCTATTAGCATGGTTTTGCCATGACGTGCTACTGTGCAGCGTTATTAGGTTGATGTGCAGTAAGCATCTCGTGTAGATGCACCCAGTGGGTCTGGAAAAAAACACCTTTACCACAAACCGGCTTTTAGAAACCAGTTAAGCCTGGCCCCTCCCCGGATCATTGCTCTAAATCTAATGCATGTTACTCTACCTACGCGCTAATGCTACTTCCCAAAAGCAAATCTTTCACTATCATTTTCTAGCCACCAGTTTCCCTCCTTTCCCCCCAATCCAAACACCCCTTACGCCAGCTACACCAGGCGTGGTTATGGCCCATGAAGAGCCCTGCAGAACAGATCCAGCCCAGGACATAAGCTGAGTTTGACACCCTTGCTATAAATGATAATTGGTCCCCTGGGGACCCCACAAGAATCGGTATGTTTTCACATCGGTGAAGCAGAAAGGAGCAGGAAGATGGAAGGGACAATGGAGTGGATGAGAGGGGTCTCAACCGTTTTCAAAGACAAGATAGGGCAGGCCAGTGGCTTCTTTATAAGCCGAGTATTTAAGTGCTACCCAGAACTGGTTTGTTGGGATGTTATTACTCAGTCACCTGTTCCTGTGCCAGTCTGTAGGAGCTGCAGGAAGCAGGCGCATGTGAGCTAATCCCACTAGAAATAAAACAGTGATGGCCCTGAAACCCATCTTCCCAACTCCTTCCTCTTACCTGGCTCGAGTTAGCCTATAGTTGGAGGGACTTCAGGGTAGGCTTTCCAGACAAGGAAGGGGCAGACAGAAGTGTTATAGATGCATAGCCGTCTACCTGGGCTACTGCTGAATAATTGTAATGCTTCTGTGTTGTAAATGATATTGCTAATGTGAATTAGGGGGCTAGAGCCTTGGCTGTTTTGTCTTTTTTTGGTCTTTTTTGCTATCTTTCAATGCAAATGAACGAAGTTTGGGGGTTTGTAATTGTTACGGAGCCGTTATTTCCCAATGTCAAGGTTTTGCCTGCGTTTCGCTAGCTGGCTCAAGGTCCCCAAAATGTTAATTTAATCAGGTTTTGCTACGTATTTGAAGGGTGCACCGAGAAAAGAAAAATTGCTTGTGGTTCCACATGGATGCCCCAAGATGTGATGAAGGGAAGGACGTTCAGGCTGAGTATCATAAAACCCGTCTTGATCGTGAGATCACTCGACCTCCGGATTATTCTCTCAAGGGAAGCTGCAGAAGCTTTAGCCTCCTTGCATTTTGAAATGAAGACAAGGCAAGGTATTTAGCAGTGTGGTGGAGGGAACAATTTAGCATCCGCAAAGGAGATCCAGCTGCATCACCCCACGGGTCTCTGCCGTGTCTGTTCCTGTGGGTTTTTCTTCAATGAAACTGCTTCCCTGTATTTCCTGGGATGTGTTGAGCTGTGCGGCTGCAGTGGAGGTACGGGCATTTTAGGGATGAAACGCAGACCGTCCCCTGGCCTGCCTGCCGGCCCATTCCCTGCGGTGTGTAGTTGTCCTATTCAAAATCGTACGCATCTTCCGTCAGCTCCTGCTCAGACCTGTTTCACCTCCCACAATTCAGGCCGTTCCTTTTGCTAATCAGTCCGTAATGAAAAAATGATTTAGGAAAATAGCCAGCAAAGTGATACCTTTTAGAGATGCCCTTTGTCTGCCATGATAGTGAAATGAGTTGACTGGTGGTACTACTCATTTATTTTCCTCTTTCTATTATAGAGCCATAGGAAAGCAGACATGAGGGGCTTCATGAGGTCATCCAATGAAGCCCACTGCTCAAGGCAGGATTATCCCTGATTAAACCTTCCCAGGCAGGGGTTAGTCCAGCCTGCAGGGGTGGAGAGTCCAGGAAAATCCCCCTGGAAAATTTCCAGGGATGGAAATACCTTCCTCTAGGTAGCTTGTTCCAGTGCTTAACCGCTCCCCAAGCAAGAAAGTGTTTCTCATCTCTGACCTAAGTGTCCTCTGCCGCAGTTTGAGGCCATTAGTCTTCACCATGTCCTTGTGGCCTCGGAGAATAGTCTATCCCAGTGGTTCCCAACCTTTTTTTATGCTGCACCTTGGCACGGGGGCAGGACTGAGCACACGGAGCCGACTTCCTCCCTCCTGGGGCTGCCCCGCGGCCCAGCTTTAACCCCGCGTGTGACCGCTGGTGGTAGAAGCTGCTCGGCCGGGCGGATAGATGGGGATCCAAGAGGCGCCCGGCGGCACAAGCCGTCATGGTCCGATACTGGGCCACAGCTTGGTGGTCGGGAACCTCTGGTCTATCCTTCATCTATGGATTTCATAGGTTTTTATGACCGTGATCTTAAAAAGGCCAGCACCTGCCTGCTCGTGCGTATGAAAAGCACCAACGCTACAGTGAGAACTAGTCTAAATGATATTATTAATCATGTTAATGCTAAATAGCCTAACATTATATAAACAAGAACTAATTTTTGAGCAACTCAGCTGAGAGTAGACATTAATTAGCAAAATTGGGAGGATGTTTAAAAAGCAGCGGTGTGATTTAGGAGTGCACGTCCCGTTGACTTTCGGGAGGACTGGTGCTACTAAAGAACTGGAGTTCTGGAAAATCCCACTCGGTCATTTATTGTGGGGACGTTTACCTGTTCACCCGGGAAATCGAGGTAGGTTTCATTAACTGGGGTTAACGAAATTAGTGGAAAGCAAATGCTTTGTTTATTTTATATTTTAATTGCAGTAACGAAAAGGAACAAACCTGAGCACGGGAAGGATAATAGTAGGTTTTGTAATCAATCCCTGAGGTTTTTTGGGGGGAGGGCGGGTTTCCCCCCCTAATTCTACTCTTATAGCCTAGGTAAGGCAGCCATCACAGGCCATAAAGTTGGGAGTTAGAGTGACTTAAATTTTCCTGAAATGATGTGCATTTTTTTTAATACAAACGACTGTCATTTGCAAAGAGGTACTTCACTTTACCTAAAGTGCTTTTCTGTCTAGAGGGAACGCTTAATTGTAGTCACAAATCACCTCAAATGCTTTCATAGAAGGATAAAACAAGTTAAATTTGTATATCACTCTGCAAGCGCAGGTTCTGAATTAGACATGAGATGCAGATTTCTGTTCTTTCTTTTCTCTCTCCAGGAATTTCATCCTAAGCAGATGTTTTACAAAAGTGTGTATTTGTATAATGGCCACTTAGTGTCAGTGGGACTTTGGACCGTTAGCACGGGGTGCACGCGGTGACACGGCATCCAGAATCTGATCCTGTGCTTTGCTTTGCCTTTCGATTCGGAGAAAGCGTCTTAACATCTTACAGGAGGAGGACGACGGTGGTTATGTTAAATAAGGGTAATTACTGAGTGTTAGGGGAATTTTCTATCCTGGATGTGCCCACGTGACTTACTCTCCCACACTGAGAGAGTACACCCCACAGGGCATTAACCTTTATGGGTTTTTCTTCCGTTTTCATGTGCTCGTGAGAGATGATTTTAAATGAGGCTGTTGATACAGTTTCTGAATCCCCTGCAAATTGCATGTGAATGGCGCTTTTTCTAGCAGAATCATCCAAGCAAACGGAACACGAATCAAAGCCGTTCCTCCAAGGCTTCATCCCTCCTTTATGGCTCTGTCTTGCAGCAAACCGTCTCTCCACTTTCACTCTTTGGAGAATAGAAAAGGAACGTGTTGAAAGCGTGTCGCCGAGCCGTGATTTCTTATTTATTTGTTTGCTGGTTTGGATTGATGGCCATGGGCCGGATGGTAGAGGGCCAGGTGTACTGCCGTGCATGCAGGTATCCCATACTGTCTCTTATTCCAGTAGGTAGTTTGAAATCGGGCAGAAGGCACGGCCGGCACCTTGTTCAGAAAGGTATAAATTAATTATTTTCTGTCTAGTAGCCCTGCTCGCCGCAAGTCCATTAACAGCATTTGACAAATTAGGCTGTTGCCTATGAAGGCTTATGCCTTGGTGTGTAAGGCAGCACCTTGCCCTGCCCGCATTAAGTTTTCAAGACTTCAGTTTTTTAAAACCCTTTTGCTTTCTGTCATGGGGTTTCTGGCCCACTCCGTGTCATTTACTCTGCCTGCGCTGATACAGATATAATAAATGATACCTAGCCCGTGCCGCTAGACCGATCTGCTTCCTCCTGTTCTGCGAGATGTCTGAGCCTTTGGGAAAGAGTTGAGAGCAGGAAGCTTTTTGGAGCGTGTTCTTCTAGCACTGGTTTTGACGTGTTGACTTGTGCTTCCTGAAGAGATCAGAGACAGGCCAGCTGGGTCGGCGGTTCTCAACCAGGGTGCCGGGGCTAGCACGGGGCAGACGCCTGCACGTGCTTCACAAGACAGAAACCCAGAGATTTCAACCAGGACCCATCGCATCCAAAGCTTTCTGCCCTGCTGCGGTCTTTCTCAGTTTTTTGCAACAGAAGAATTATTCTTATTATTTTCCCATAGTCCAAAAAAAAAAAAAATAAGCGAAAGCTAAGAGCTGGCATTTTCTGGGGGGTGCCTTGAGTCTAAAAAGATTGAGAACCACTGGAATAAGTACATGGCATTGAAATAAATAGCAGAGCGTGCGCGAGAGAGCAGCAGGGCTGGTTTTAGTACTGCTTGTTAAGGGTTTTCAACATTTCCCATGATAAGACCCTGTTTTCAGTTGCTCGTGACTTTGCAGAGCTTGAACTGTCTGGACTGAATTTTTTCCATGCCAGGTGTCTGCCTCAGGCTATTATTTTGGAAATGTTAGTCCACATATTTCTACTTCAAGATTGCATCTAGGGGGAAACTCATCCTTGTTCCCACAATGGGGAAAACAAATTCTGGTGACCTTTTGGCTTGCGAAGCTCAAGTTCCTCATGCTTGCATATCAAGGACTGGGATTGCAGCAGTGGAGAGGGCCACTGTGTCTGATTTTTCCTCTTCTGGAGAGTTGCCTAAATTTGGCCCAGTTTAAAGCCTTGCACAAGTCATAGCTCTCGCACGCTCAGTACAGCCTTGGTTTTAAGGAGCTAACTCTGGGTGGTTGTGTCTGCAGCCTGGAGCTGAGCAGGACTTTTGATGGCGCTGGAGCTTTCGGTCGTTCCAAGTTGTTTTGGGCCTTGAAAACTTTCCGTGGAGATTCGCACTTGTTCGCATCCTGGGCCCTGCTCCGCTGCCCGAGTCCAAAGCAGGGGGCATGCAAGGAGCCTGGAGAAAGAGAGCAAGTCTGGGAGCCATTGAGCACAGAGTATGTGGACAGAGGTAGAGGTTGGTTGATGCCCAGGTTTGGGAAGAAGCGGATCAGAAGTGGCAAGAAGACTGGGAGGTGGAGGCAACTGGTTGTCTTGGCCAGTGGAGTTCAAAGGGGCAAGACTGGGACTCACTGGGCAAAGATCCTGAGGTCCAAAGGGGGGTTGGACTTGATGATATGCTCAGGTCCCTTGCGACCCTACCAACTATGAAAAGCCTCAGAAGTGAAGAGGGGGATAGGCTGGGGAGAAGAATGGGATTAGGACGGAGAGCCAGGGGAGGGGAAGAGAAGGAAGCAGCAGACAAAGGTTGAGGAGAACCGTGCAGAAGAGATCACTCTCTGGTGGGGTAGGAGTGGGCAGAAGAGCCTCCATTCACGTCCACCCCCCACCAGAGCCTGGAGAGGACCACAAGGACCCAAAGGACGTGGATAAAACCCCTTTTTAACTCCTTTAAAAGGGAGGGGGAGCTGCTGCAATGATGCAGTTGCTCTGTCTGTGGTTGGCTAAATCGCCCCAACATTGCCTGCGAATCTAGGAGGGTTCAAGTCGATTTCGTTTTGCTACGCTCGAATCCCTACAGAACAATGCAGACCGAACAGTGAATTCAACACAACCTAGCTCAGTTTATCCCTTGATATCAATACACTTATGTTTGTCCGCACCCAGAGTCTCGCTGGTCGCCTGCTGTCGGCAGACACTGGCAGAAACCCGCTACCGAAAGCCTCCCATCCCATCTAGTGCTGATCCCCGCAGGGAGGAGAAGAGGCTTCCACTGGTGTGCGGTACTCCACTACCTCGAGCGACACAAGTCTGTGTCGGCTCTAATGGCTTCAACGCCGTTGCTGACTGCCCAGCCCTGACTTCATAGCACTGCCCATCCTGTTCACTGGACGCGGCCGGGGCTCTCGGCGTGGGGGAATAGCCCAGGCGATCGTGTAGTTGCAGACCGCACCACCATGCATCTGCATGGGGGGTTAGATTAAGGTTGCCGACTGCTGACTTTCCCTAACTTTCCGCAGCTTCATTTTGCATCCTTAATGTTCTGTTAATATAGCTTTTTGTGTTTTCCATCAGGTCCATTTATTTTTTATGAAGTCATAAATAATGTAGACGTGGAAGAACACTTACAGCATCAAATTTCCCAGCCTGTGGAGCTGCTCCCTACGAGAGCTGTTCCAGCATCCTTATTAAGTTTTTAGCCCATCTTTTCTCAGGCAAAACTTGGCTGTTCTTGAGTGGAAGTGTTCCCCCTTCCCTGCCTGCTGCACCTGCTTTCCTCCCCATCTCAGGGGTGGGGGACCTTCAGAGCTGCTCCAGCTGAGCTGTGCCAAGGGCTAGACCCAGCTCCGGGATTGACAGCAGCAATGGACCCCCCCCCCCCGAGCCTGCTCCTGGGGGGGTCTGCATTGCTGCTGCCTCTGTGGCTGTCCCAGCCGAGCCCAGCCCCCATGCAGCCTGGCTGGAGAGCGCAGGAATGGTTTTTAAGCTTTCTCCATCCCCAGGACAGGAGGGAAAGCAGCAACCTGCCAGGATGAGGAGGAGGGGACGTGCCTCGGAGCCTGGACAGAAGGCAGGGTGCTTACCTGGAGGGAAGACAGGGAACTTACCTGCTTTGGGAACTTTAAAAAGTTCCCACAGCTTGCTCTGCCCGCACCGGTCTGGGTGGGTGGTGGAAGGAAGCTGGGAGCAGGGGACACACGCACCCCCGTTTGCCAAATCCTGGCTCTGCCTCTAGGCAGCTCAAGATTTGGTGGATCCTCAGCTCTTTCTACAAATCAGTCCCCTTCCAGCGGTCTCGTATTGAGTGCGGTTGCTGGCATAATTAGGAGGGCGGGAGTGCTGGCTGCATCCAGTACCCTTGCTGTCCCACTGACGCTGTCCTCTGAATCTTAACCATTTTCCTCTTTGCTAATGTGCAGGCGGCATACTACCACCACGCAATAAATGTCCGCACTCCTCTTGCTGCCTGTGGGTTTTTCTCCCACTTGACTAACGTTGCTCTTGTAGCTGCCGGATTTTATGAAACGGACTCACGAATGATGCTCTGGAAGGACCAGTTCGGGATAATGCAACACTAAGCAGGATTTCCCTTTTATTTCTCTTTCAGATTCATTCAGGAGATCGAACATGCCATGGAGCTTAGCCCGAGCAAGCAGTGCCCCCTCCGGGAGTTCCTCACCATGTACATCAAGAACATCTTCCTTAACCAAGTCCTGGCAGAGATCAACAAAGAGATAGAGGGTGTCACTAAGGCCTCAGACCCGCTGAAGATACTGGCCAACGCGGACACCATGAAGATGCTGGGAGTGCAGCGGCCTCTCTTGCAGGTAACAAATACATGGCTTGCCAGCCCGTTTCCGTCGTCATAAACCTATCTCTGTAGCAGAAGTAGCAGCGTACCAGGGTCCCATCCAAGTGGCTCGACTCTTTGCCAGCTCCTCTCCTCGCCCCGTTCTCAAACCGTTTTTCACATGGCCAGACCTGTAGCGAAGGCATCTCTGCCTCTTGCCAGTGAGCTGCTCTAGCATTGGGCCTTATTCTTTATGAGCCTTCACATGGTGCCTATACAAATGGGTCATGCAACCACAGACTGGGAGGGGGCCTTGAACGCCATTGAGTCCGATGACCGAAATGGGAATTTTATGGTTTAGAACAATAATGCATTGGTGGAGCTGGGAATGAGTTGCCCTCAACACTGGCGAAGGTTTTGCACAATACCGAGTCCTCCCGCGGCTGTCTGCAGTGCTAGCACTCTCTCAGTGGCTCCTAATAAAAGAAATAAGGCCAGTTAGCTACAGGCAGAAATCCTTTGAGAAGCCTTTCAATACAGGGTGGAAAATCACATTTCAAGGCTGCTGTGCTGGCTTCCCGGGCTGAAAAAAGAATATTGAAACTGTAATAAAACCTGCAGTCTAAGGTAGAATGGGTCTGGTTCAGGATTGGCAGCTTGAGTTCGCTGGATATACAGAAAAGTCGACCTATTGTTGTCCTGGGCCTTTCTTGAACCTTTCTTGTTTTTCCTTTGGGAATGAAAACCGATAAGACTCCCAAGTCATTTTGCTCAGGCAGATGACCTTATTGGGCGTTGATAATGCTTCTTAGATATATCGGTGTGTCGATTTTGGATCTGGGTCACTGAAGCGATTAACCTTGCAAATTATGTTAGATGCTTAGCAAAATAGTATTTGGGGGGGAAATGGGGGTGACGGGTTGCTTCTTTTATAGGCCTGTGAATTTGTTAAACTGCATCGGCGTCTTTGCCTTTAAGGTCCGTTTGGGGGCATAGATGCATGGGGTTGGGATTTCTTAATTGTTCCCTATAATTTGCTCCACATGATGGATAGGAATCATTTTGAACAGAAATTATTTTTACTCGCAGCGTTCGCTTGCTCCTCTAGTCTGACAGTTTGCTGTCATTTTATATGAGGATAACTTGAGGGAGAGAGGATAAGTATTTCTGCCTCTTTGAACCGAGCAACCCAAATAGGCCCCTTAAATAATCTATTGATTTTTCTTTTCTTTTTTTTTAAATGTAATTTATAGTCATTGCTGGATTGACAGTCTGGATGGCTGAAATCTTTCCTTTACAACTGAAAGAGCGCAGATAAGCGGCTGCCGTGCAAAGTAACCTTGCCCCACTCGGCCACATTGCTTATGCCGAGCCAAAATATTTCACCTGTGCATTGAGGGGATGGTATAACCACCCTTGCCTAAAACTCCTTTGGACTGGGTTTGAGACCGCCAGCAAAGGAACTGGTCCTGATGGTAGCTTTGTGGTAGACAACAGGAGCCAGAGCCCTTACCCCGGCTTTGCAGCGTTCATCTTCGACTAGCCACCGCCTCGGAGAGCTGCTAAGCTCGGCATACGTGAATCGAAGGCCTCTTTCAACAGGGGAAAGGTTTTCTGCCGTTCTAACTTATCCCGTCCCTTGCAAACAAATGCTGTAATTCGGCAATGGCAAAGTTAAAGATTGTAGCAGCCCGTTATAAATATTGCATTTAAGTATGGATATGGCCTAATACGTAGGTTTTATTTTTTTTTTAGCCATTACTCTCTCCTGAAATGTAAAACATTGTAAATCACGCTCCTTTTAGCGCTGGCTGAGAAGTCATGAAAAATGAAGTCATTTGTTTCAAAATTATTCAGCATTAAAGTTTATGCTGCGATTGTTTAAACCAGTATTAAATCAGGCTGCAAACAGCTTGACAACTTCTTATATCCTGTTCCCATGCTGTTGGTGTCAGATGTGATAGATCTTTTCAGCAAGGTAGCTGCTACCGGCAGCCGTCTCAGGAATGCAGTTTCAAACGCGTTTCGTGGCTTCGTGCCCAGTAAAAAGGGTTTCTTACCGGTTTGATCTCCAACCCTGGGGCTGGACAGCTCGTACCCGAGTGGAATTTCCCTGTAAGGCACGCTTGCATTTATCACAGTCGTGTCATTCAGCGTGCGGCGTAAAAGTTTTCTAACAAAGCGCTGATTGCTGAAAATCTAGTTAAAGTCTCATTCCGACTTGCGAGTGCACAGCTGTTTGCAGTATAATGATTTGCTTGAGATAATTACCCTATTGCCTGGACTGATTATCCCGCATGCTAAGCGAAGTCGCTGCTGGGGATCACTTGTGGATTTCCCGAGGAAACATTATCAGTGGCGGCGGCATATTGTTTTCATCCTGTCAAATTACTGCATGTTAATAAGAAGAATGGTCACAGTGAGTGGCATTCAAATGGCAACCGGTGGTGGGGTGACTGTTGCACTCCTTGGTACCAAGTGGATTTCATTATTATTAGGGTAAACAAATTAGGCTTCTTTTAAGGTCTGCTTGAAGCGGTAATCAGAATCTATTAGACGACAATCAAGGCTGATCAATGGCATTTCTTGCTCTCGAGGGCGAACCTTGGAGGAAGCACCTGTTCCAACGTATCCATGCGAACGCCATTTGGCAGCCAGGCCGTGGCTCCGCAGCATTGCCGTGTTTTACAGACGTTTATGCCTTTGGGGCCGGCGGCATTCATCTTGCGGAGACGCTGGACACGTCTGCCCGAGACGCTACGAGCGCAGCAGACCAACTCTATCGCGCGTGAGCGCGGCGGACAAAACCCACGCTGATGCGCGTTGGCATCACACAAAAGCACGCGCCGCACCGCCAATTATGGCGCGTTCAGTTTAGTACCTATAATTCCAGGTACTAAACTTAATGCAGCTTAATTACGGCACATTAATGAACGTGTCGATGCACCCACTGAGAGGTTGAAGCGTGTTGCAGGTCGCATGCTGACTCAGTGGCAGAGCTACGGAGAGACCCCCAATTCCCACGTGAATCGCAGACTCCCATGCTTTCTCAGTGGACGTCCAAAACTCCCTGTTCGCTCGAGTCTTTCTTCAGATGCTGCTTGCTCCCTTTGTGCGACGTTCCTCCTCTCTGGAAGGTTTTACGACGCACCCAACTGACTTGCACCCACTGCAAGTCTCCTGAGCTCTGCACTGAGCTGCGGCACGTGAGCGTATCCTAACGGGGCCTACAGGTTGAGAGGTGAAGACAGATGTTACAGCAGTTCGGTCTCCTTTCAAAGTCACTCTCTCACATGTTCAGGAAAGGGTATGCAGGGGATTGCGTTTGTCTTCGCAAGTTCACAAGGCATTTGGACACACAGACATGAGCAGCGTGAGCAAATTATTGTCTTTTTCCTCAGGATAGGCACATTTTAAATAACAGTAGTGTTACCTTCTTCACACTGTCCCACGAGCGTGCCTTATGCTTGATCTGAAAGGCAGCCCCTTTGGGAGACGGCTGGAAAAGGCCCCGTTGGTGATGGGCCTTTAGCAGTGTAGGCCTTTATCTATGAGATTCAGCCCTAGGCATCTAACAACCATTCTCTGCCTGCACTTTCTCTATCTTTGACCAGGGACTTCCTTTATTTG
>JAGPOW010001296.1:137780784-137794411 GCA_030014935.1 Caiman crocodilus
GTGACCTGTGGAGAAGTGTGCACGTAGGCAGGTAGGTGTGATAGCGAGGACAGTCTCAGTGCTTCAGAGACCTGGGCAGCAAGATGAGACCCAAAGACATCTCGAGACACCGAGTGTCATCCTGTGAGACCGGGGTGTTCATTTCCTTTTGAAGGAACGGAGAATGCCGAGCCCGGTCGGGGTGGAGGGCATCTAGTAGCTCACAGACAGGTCCTCAACCATCAGCGGGAACTTGACCCCTCCAAAAAGCGGCCATTCTTGTATTGCCCTAGACTCGTTTTCGCTATTATCTTTAATACAGATACCCATCGCCATGCCCCATCATCACCGACTCATTTTTTGTTTTACTTATTGCCACAACTTTTTAAATGTCTCGGTACATTTCCAGTTGTCTTTATAATAACAATAATTAGAGCAGCCGTGACGCCATCTCAGCCCTTTTGAACCTTTGTGATCGATCCTATTTCCCATTTAGATAAATACCAACATCTGCTTTCTCTTGGCGTCCTCATAAAAGCCTGCTAAAATGCAGCATCCTTCTTGGTTTATTTTCATGAACCATGCTTTTATGAAAGAAAATGAAAATGGAAGTTGCATAGAAACCTGCATACGGTAATTGCTTTTTCAATCAACTTTAGAGACTTGCTGTAGAAAGAAAAATAAAGAGCGTTTAAATATATATGTTTATGCTTTCAGTTTTATTGCACTTTCAAAATGTTTGCGTCTTTCCTGGGCATAGCAAATGACTAAGCAGCTAGCGTAGGATATTGGAGGGGGGAACAATAAAAAACATGTTTTTATCCTTTCCTCGACCTTCTCTTCTGTACTTGGCTGTAAGTAGATCTCTGCAGATTTCCTTGGTTAGTTCTTTTGTAAATTGCTTCCGTCTGAAATATGCCAAGGTGCCAACCTAGGAGGAAAACTTCGCGCCCTCACTCTCGACGGCTATTCATTTCTCACCTGTTCAGTTCAGCGGGCATTTTGCCAGAGTAAGCTCTGAAAAGACATGGAGTAAAAACGTTAAGATTTGGCCCGTTTCAAGCCTGCACAAACAGCTTGGCGTACGACTGATTTTAGGGAATTAGGAAACGTGTTTGTATTTGAAAGAGAGGTGCCCACGCAAAACCGAATTAGGGGGAGAGTGAACTTCTTAAGGTCAAAGCTCTTGTGCTAAGGCACCGGCGCTCTTAGGGGGTCGGGCTTGATCTACTGAGGCCCCTTGCAACCCAAACAGCTGTGAAACCAGGGGACAGCAATGAAGACTGGTCTGTATGGCATTGTCACCTTAGTAGGGACTTGCTCAAGTCTTCGGTCCACCGTTCATCGACTGCCACCTTGATGTTCCCCAGCGTGCAGGAAATGTGTAGTGTTGCTGGGCTAGAGGCCGTACCTGCTTTGTCTTGTGTTGCACGTGCCTAGTCAAAGCAACTCTTTCAAACAAAAATCGAGTCTCATCACACCAGCGCTCCTGGTCATCTCTGTGAATGTATGGTCTTTAAACTAGGGTTGTCTTCATTTTTCTCTTGTCATTTAGAAGTCTGGGGTTTGGGGTGATGAATATGGAAGGTCACAGATGAAGACCGCAGTGGACTGCTAGCTGTGGACCCCGCGTTGGAACTGGTACTGCGTGGGAGCGAGGGGGGACGTGTTATATTCCAAGCTAGGATGTAGACGCATTGGATGAAGGTACAGATCACGAGGGGCTCAGGACTGGAGGAGAAGGAAATGCTCCAGTATAGGATTAAGACACCTTGGCAAATGAGCATGAGGGAATTCAGCCGAATGCTGTGCTGTGGTTGGCCTCAACTATGGTTATAAATAAGATTTTCATGAGCACACGTGCACTCACTGGTAAGGTAAGGATAATGGGATTTCCAGATATCACGTACAAGTGAAACGTATGTCATCAAAAGAAGATGTAACATCATCTGCATTTTGGGGCAATGATGTAATGACAATGGTTCCTTTTTTCCCTCTGTTTTGTGTGTGATGTGCAGCGTTCTTGAGTGGTGCCTATTTAATACCATTCAGCAACCTTTTTCCAATGGTGGGGCCAGAATGACCCGTTTGGGTCAGAGGTGCACGGGCACTGGGACCCAGCCGCTGCCGCCACTTCTCCCTGTCTTTCGGCTGCAGCATAATATAGCAAACTCCTCTTCCACCAGAGCCTGTGCCATCTGGCTGCAGCGTGGCACGGGCAAGCCAGAGCCCCAGGCTACTCGCTGCGGTATGGTACCAGGACAGCGCCATGCTGCCAAAGCCATGGCTCGGTGGGCCAGATCCAAAAGCTCCGCCGACTGGATCTGGTCCACAGGCCACCCCCTCCCTGTATGCATTTTACCAGTGTGGGTAGGATTTAGACCTGGACGTTACTGAAATACCTATGTTTTCATAGCTGTGCATGTTTATAGAGTTATTACCAGTCTTGGCTGGGTCAGTAAATCGAATCCACCCTCTTTTTACTGTTCCTTTTCAGTTTCTCAACAAACCTGTCCCCAGAAACTTCTGTCCATGCTTTTCTTCAGCCCAGCAAAGCATGCACTACTTGGATGCATGCTTCAAATGGCCATAAAATAGGCAGACAGCGGTCCTGTTTGTACGGAGCGAGGGCATTCTTACTACAGTAAGTTTTGCCATTTTCATTAGCGGAAATCAGGATATATATCACTCAAGGGATATCCAGAGTGCTCAGCCTCTCTGCTGTGGAGACATGCCGCATCCTTTGCCTTCCACGCCAGAGGGCTCAGCCCTGGAAATGAGGTGGTGAGGGCACCATGAAGGGCACCTCAAGCCAGTCCTGTTGAGAATGGCCTGCAACTCCAGGTCTTGAAGGTGGTTTGGGGCTCCCCTAAAGCTCTCTCACTTCTAGGGTTGCCCCACATGGTGTGGATGGGCAAAGCTCTTTTCCGCAGCAGCAAGACTGGGCATTTGGCTGTTGTGGTGTAGTCATCTCTTACTCTCTCTGGAAGCAGGGATTTAGAAATACAGGATTGTAAAAGGGCGGCAGACCAAAGATCTAGCGCAGCGTCCCTTCTCTGGCAGTGCCAGGACCAAATGCGTGAAGGGAGTGTGTGCGAAGCATGCCGTAAGGCTTGAGAAAATCTGTCTACGCCCATATGTTTGGTCTCCTCCTGCCCTCCGTTAGACTGCCACAAATCCTGAAGCTTGTAGTTGAACATCGCTTCTTGTTTTTACCGACGCCACCCCCGAGCGGTCTTGATATCCATGTAAACGTCCAGTTGTGTGTTCACTCTTGTTTCAGTCTGGACCTGAATGATCTTGTGTGTCAAGGACTCCTATGACCTTCTCATATCGTGGGTGAAAAAAGCAATCAGGATTCATAGTAGAGGTGCTGTCTTTTATTAGACCAAAATATTGCTTTAATTGGGTGAAAAAAGGCATTTCCTTGTTCTGGTTTTTTTCCCGTCCCCTAAAACTCTTGCCTTTCAGTGTCGTGGGAGCAGCTGGGTCATTGGGGTGTAGGTTGTAGCTGTTGGTCTAAGACAGGGGCAGGCAATTATTTCAAGCACAGGGCCACTTACTGAGTTTTGGCAAGCCATTGAGGGCCTCATGACAGACTGCCAAGGGCAGATAAATATTAATTTTCTAAATTTTTTAGGGGCCCTGCAGGCCAGATGGAATGGCTTGGTTGGCCACATGTGGCCCATGGGCTGGTTTTTGCCCACCGCTGGTGTAAGGACATAGGCAACTTTGGATAAAGTTCATTTCTTTTATTAGACCAACTCAAAGAGTTGGGCAAAAATAGCTGGAAGAATTTGTCCAGACTTTTTGAGTTGGTCTAAGAAAAGCTTCCAGGTTTACCCGAAGAACCTGGTCTGCCTGGATCACTGATGCGTTCTCCAAATCTTCCTCCTCCTTCGGGCTGTCTTTCCTGAGCGATGCTGTCAAGCATTTGTTAGGTTTGACCGTTTTAGGTGAATCTGCCCTTCGCATGCTCTGTTCACAGTGTGGAAGCAAATAAAGGAGCGCGAGAAGAAGTGTTGAGTCGCTCTCTCTCGTGCTTTGATTATGGATGGTGAAGCTGCAAGAGTAAGGCAGGTGGACGTCTCTTTGGTTCACTTTGCTGAGCGCAGGAGGCCAGTGTTTGAGTTTTGCAAACAAGCTCAGCTCTCGAGGCTTCAGAGGGCATCTCTGCTTGCTGTGTCCCTTTGGGCGGTCACGGCTTCCTTCTGCCCTTCCCATTATACTCCCCTTTGCAAACTCTTCTGGTGTCACTCTGTACTTCCAAAGTAGCATGCCTTCTCTGGAAGGAAGGCGATGTTGTTTCTCTCCCCTCCCCTCCCTTTCCCCCACACGCAGTTTGGACCCACTTTGAGGTGACCTTGCATTGCAGGAAGACTACTTGGAAAAAGGATCGACTCCATGAGAAGGCAAGGCAGTTTCTCCACACTCCTAAGTGCTGAGCATTCGACCCTTGCAGCTACCATTATTAACAAGAGAGCTCATTTACTTTCAATGCCTGCCCTTTAAATGACAACTGAACCTGTTGCCCACCATTGCTTGTCCTTGGGCTGCTGGCAAGTCTCGCTTCCTGCCTCTGCAATATCCCTCCCTTCTGGTG
Source organism: Caiman crocodilus (assembly GCA_030014935.1). Classification (NCBI taxonomy): domain Eukaryota; kingdom Metazoa; phylum Chordata; order Crocodylia; family Alligatoridae; genus Caiman; species Caiman crocodilus. Next base: position 137,785,367 of record JAGPOW010001296.1, read on the forward strand.
TTAATGCTTAGTGAGGATTTGGGGTGTCTCAGCGTTGCCAGCTGTCATGATTTGTGGCGTTGTTCTTGAAGTCGGCACTTTGGGAATGTGAACCAACTTAGTTCTTTCTTTCATATATCTTTCTTTATGTATATAAAAAAAAAAAAAAGGGCTAAGTTGTTCGCATTCCCAAAGCGTTGACTTTAAAAACAGCGCCCAAAACCCAGCGTACAAATGGGTATCTCATCCCTGCTGCTTAGTGCAGCGTTTGCTTCCCAGCAGGACACTGAACAGGGCATTCAGGGACAGGTGCAGCCTTCTTGTAATGTCTTCAACCTGGGGACGGGATAATAAAGGTGGCTGCAAAGGCTGTGCATTTTCAGGTGGTTGCTTTCCATCAAGACGACATGGCTTTATCAGAGCCAGGCCGCGTAGAGAATATCCTTCAAAGCAACCACACTGCAGCACCTCTGGTAGTCCAGGATGCTCCTTGTAGATCAGGGCCAGATGGACTGCGTCGGCAATCCAGGGGATGTATAGGACCTGCCTGGTAAACCCCACACCCTAGTGCTGGGGCAGATCCAGCGATGGTGCAGATGCCCTGGCCTTTGGCTGCGTGGCACACGTGCGGCGAGATCTCTGAGCTCACCAGCTTGCTGGCACGACTCCTGGCCAGAGCTGCCGTTTTGGCTCTCGGCTCCAGCACCCAGGAGGTCACCACGGCCGCCACTCGCCACCCTTTCCTCTCGCCCACCTCCTCGTACGGCCAGAAGCCACCCGGAAAATCCGGTGCGCTGGGGGCATTCACTGCACTCGTGTGCGGCACAGCCAAAGGAAGGGTACCACGGCCCCCCGACTCCACCCTGGGTCTGCCCATGCCCCGGTGGGACACGGTTTTTCTGTCTTGAAGCAGTGGAAGGACGTTGCAGGTGCAGCGTAGGATGAGATCCCAGCTGTCCTTCCTCAGCTCTGTCAAGGGCTCATGCCTTTAAATCACGTAACCTTTCCGTGTTCCTGTTCCCCTGCCCATGTATCCCCTCCTCTCTTCCGCGGATGCCGGGGAGGATGTCACGTTGCACAGAAAGTGACAGTCCTCACCCTGCGACCCCAGCCCCCCCACTCCTCAAAAAACCATTGACCGTTTCCATTACGTTGAGTAGCATCGGGGCTGCCTTTTACCCACAGCTGAGATGAGTCTTTGCAATTTCTAGGGAGCGTGCAAAACCCTTTCTCGGATACTTTAAAACAAAAAACCCCAAAGAACGCCCAAGCAATTAATTGAATTTGTTTAATTGATCCTTATCAGTGGAATTGAGTTAAATCTGCTGCCATTGTTTTCCTCAGCAAGTTGCCATTAGAGGCAAATTTCTCCTCCGCTCTTGCTGCTTTTGAAGCGCACGTCCCAGAGGTAGAAAGATACGGCGCCAATCTTGAGTGCCACCTGGCTCCCTGATAAGCTTTTTGTTTTATGTGACTTGGTTGTCCCAGAAATCTTCCCCCCACCCCCCTTATCAGCACTGCATTGCCAGAGACTTCTTGCAAATATGACAACATTTTAAAGACGAATTATGTCCATTCTGAGTTAATTTCTGTTTCCCAGCAGGGCTCCAGTGCGACCCTGCTGGGTTTTGAAATGCTTCTGTTTGGTTAATAGATGAATGTTTTGTGGCTGAGCGTGCCCATGCTCCGCTGATGCCAAGTTTGGCTTTCCCTGTTCCTTTGACTTGTCGCTAGCAGCCAGCGTTGTCAGACCTAAATGGATTTATTCACAGGACAATAACTTGACTGTCATTAGCACGGGGAAAATAATGTCTGAGCTAAAGAACAAAGCAAAGCGCTTATTCTGTGCAATTCATAACGGCCTGGGAGAGCTCTAAAAGACATGCTACGAGGAGCCATCTGCTCTGGAAGGGGAGACAGACTCGGGGAATCGTAGGAGCTAATGATGGAAAAGATCGAGTCAATCACCCTGCCTCCCTTCTTTGAAGAGCAGCGTGCCTTGCCAGTGCATGTATTATGTATTTTAAGGTTTTAGCCAGTCTCATTTTAAACATCCCCAGCAAGTGCCTTTAGCCATCATTAATAGATGTTGCTTGTTAATCCAATAGATCTTTTTCATTTCTGATTCCTATAGGTTTTATATTGGAAGAGTCTCGGGGTGGGGAGGGAGGCCCAGATCTTATTCATCATCTTTGCTTGAGCGTGTGCATTTCTGAAAGGGGAGTCTGTGTGTGTGCGCACCTCGGAGAGTGTCTTGGAGAAGCTGGGTTTTATAAGGGGGCCAATTGCCAAACCACAGAAGCAAGTTGACAGCTGTTAGTGCTGCTTACTGCGGGGACTTCATCTCCGGGTGGTGAAAACCTGCGAACTGCACTCGAGCGCGCTCTGCTTTCGTCCGTCTCCGAGTTGCGTATCTTCTGACCCTGCAGCCAAATGCGGCCCACGGAGCGGCACCGTTTGTCTGGCGGCAGCAGAACCGGGGTGCCCCGCGTGAGCCCGTGACGTGGCGTCCGTTATGTCTGGCAGAGAGAGGACCAGAAGCTGGTCACGTTGTAGGGTGGATGCCTCCGTCCGCCGTGCAAAAGACAGCGAGGACAGTCAGTGGTTTGACACGACTCCAAGAGGCTTATCTTCTTTGTTTTTTGCTCCTAGCTTGGCATGCTGACTTGTGACCCCGTCCATCTCCCCCGTGGTTAGCAGTGTTCTTTTTTGGCTTTTTCTCTGGCATGACAGCTTCTGGGGCTATATTTAAGATCTGTCTCAAGATCAGTGTGGATGCTACCAGCTATGCTGGGGAAGCTGTGTGTGCTGGCACGTCCCCATCCATCCTGTCACGCTGAGTATGTGTGGGTGGGGAAGGGGTGGAGGGACAGACGTGGCCAGAAAAAAGCAGTTCCACTAGGCATCCAATTCAGAGTTTATATATAGCACAAAATGTTTCTCGGTGTGTGACCTTCAAGCATGCTGTGCTAACAACGTGGGTGCATCTGCCTTGCAACACAAACATTTACCAGCAGGCTTGGCCTCGAACCAGGCCTGTTTCATTTCTGGAGATGTCTCTTGAGCGTCATAGTAGTTCTTACGCCCCCATCTCCACCACGAACGATGGGGAGTTAACAATGAATTTGCCTTATCGGAAGTTGCGCGCCATTTGTAACAGTTATCTTTTTTTTTTTTTACTGACGTTTGGATGAGACAGATTTACCGACGGATTTAAGCTTCTGTTCATGCCGAGGGAGGGGACACGTGCTAAACAGCGCAGTGGTGGAGCAGGGTGTCTGAAGCACGCCATCAGAGCTAATAACAGGAGTGAGAGAACAAGCCACGTGCACTCTTTGGGGATTGGACCGGTCACACACACACACAGGTTTATTTGGGCAGTGTGATCTTAATGGCAGAAAATGTCTCACTTGACCTACGTTATGTGAGTCGGGACTGACTTAGTAACACGCATCCTTTGCCGGAGATCTGGCACAGAGGTAAGTAGTTGCTGTCCACGCCTTTCTGAGCCTAGGCACGTGCATTTATCTCGATCCAGACGGTGGTACCATTGCTGATGTTGAGAAGCAGCTCCCCTTACAGATTTTCCCACAAATGGACCGCATGTGCCATAAGGTACTATCCAGTATGAGTTACTCATCAATCAGAATAGAGAGTGTGTGTGTGTGTGTGTGTGTGTGTGTGTGTGTGTGTGTGTGTGTGTGTGTGTGTGTGTGTACACATTACACACACACACACTATATATATTCTGATTGATGACTTGACTCATAGTGCCTTATTGCAGATGTGGTCCATTCGTGGGAAAATCTGTAAGGGGAACTGCTTTTCAACATATGTATATGTATGTATATATATGGATGTGTGTCTATCTCTCTGTCTAGCTATCTACCTCCCTACCTATAATATGGTAATAGAAATGACATTTAAACCCTTTGGTCATCCCATCTCATCAGCCCGTTGCTACTTCTCTCCCAAAGAATCAAGACCAGCAGCTCCCTCTCTCTCACCTCTTGATTAGTGGAGTTGCATCCCATCCAGAGAGATGTGCAGCACCCTGTGATTTATGAGACCGGTCAGCAATGCCGCTTGGACGCAGAGTATCAGATACTTGGAGCAGCCTCTTCGCAGTCTTTGCAGAAAGGTCTTGAAATTGCAAAATAATCCAACGAATAAATTGAAGGAAAGAATCACAGTTGGCTCCTTCTTCAAATGGCAGATAATGAGACCGTTGAGTCAATTATATTTGATGTCATTTTCAAACCCAGCACACAAGTTTTTCTGCCCTTCGTGGCTGTTCAGCCAAGTATTGGACTGTTAAACGTCCCCCGTGGTGTCCAGCAAACTAACCACAGGCCTGTTGTGCTGTCGCATCCCAAGTCACTGGTAAGGGCGATCGACTCGAAACGCAGTCAGAAATCACGTATTAAACCCTTGCTAAGTTGAAATGAAAACAGGCAACAAAGGGAACAAATGGTGAAAAAATATGTGAGTTTTAAATTCCCTAGCTTAGCTTGGCAGAAGATGAGTTTAGATTTTCACAATGATCTTTCTGGCCTGAAAATGTTATGGAGCTGTGAATCAATGCTGAAAGCTTTAGCACTTCACTGTGTCCCAAGGCAAAGGGAAATTTGTTTTTGAGGGGTTTTGATAATATGAGGGATGTTTTTCCCCCTAACTCTAAGTATAGTACTGTTCATTGCTTAGTAACGGCACTATTTACTAACAACATTTTGCATAGAAGGGAAAGAAGATGAAGTAGTGATTATATGCAGAAGACGTACAGGATGCAAAACGGGGCCTGGAGCAGGTCGGAAAACATTTTCATTGCAGCCCCAGAAGACCCATCTGTTCCGTAAATACTTTGGTGCGCGGCGGTAGCACGGGGAGGGCACGAGCCAGGTAGTTACGGCACCAGCCTGAGACGTGGGAGACCCAGGTTCAGGGCCCTCCTGGTGCCGGCTGCCCTGAAATGAGCAATTCTGCTTGGAATTGGGCAGGGCAGGAACCCTGCACGTAGGTCTCCCGTCTATTGGCATCCTCATAACTCAGTGAGAGAGAAACCCACAGGTTTGGGTTCAAAAATCAGTATTTTGCTGCAATTTTATTTGTTTGCAAAACAGTCCAAAGGCATTGGGTTTGCTCCAGCAAAGAACAATAACATTTGGAAACCTCTCAGCTGCCACGGAGCAGAATCGTGGGTTTTGAGTCGTCGCTGATATTCTCTTTGTTTGTGTGCGCTGGGGTGGAAATTCTCCTTATGATGATTTTTTTCTCTCTTTAAAATGAAGATCAACATAAACCCTGCAGAATTCAATAGCTGCAACTTGAGGGCGGCTCTCCAGGAGATGTTGACTGGCGATGACCCATCAATCATAGCTGTCAGTGATAATGCCCAGACCCTATTTCCAAAGGGCTGGATTATGTGGTGCAGCGTGTGTTAAGTGAAATGAATGTACCAAGTGCTTGGCAAAAAATAGATAACTGCTGAGTGGAGAACTCCATTTCAAGAGGAGAGTTGATAGTTTGCTTTTGAAAAAAGTGTATTGAGATTTTCCATACTTCTCCTTCCTTTGCTCTCCAGGTCTCAAGGATTATAGCAGACCTGCCATGTGCTCAGTTAAGTAATAACTATTTTCTTGCCTGCTTTTTGGTAAACTACTTGAGTCTGCCTGGGCAAAGCTCTTCAGGTCCAGTATTTATTTTAGAGTGGTTGCCATTCAGAAGAAATAAAAAGACACGTACTCCCAGTGCTGATTTAAATGCTTGGTAGCCTTCATTGTTTTCCATTCAAAAATGCAGAAAATAGCACAGAATTCTGGTCTGTTTTTTTAGACGTTTATTTGAATTGGTTTTAAAATAATTACACTTCTGCGTGGCTCCTCTCTCTTCCCGTTCCTTCCCAGGGACTCCTTCCCATCCAGAAACTCTAAAGCATTAAGCAGTATTAGAGATGAGTTTGGGTTAATGATGATTAAGAGGCTTGATGGGCAGAGAATTGAAACGCGCAGCTGGGCAGGTGAGGTCTGAGTGACCCGAGACAGCGAAGCCCCTTGCAGTCTGCCTCGCTAGTGACGTTATTCATGCTTCTCCACCCAAGAACGCGGCGTAACAAATGAAGGTCTTTGAAATGAAATAACTGTGTGACGCTCTCTGCAAATTCTGACAAAGGATCTCTGGGATTTAGGCGAGATGGCTTCTTCCTGACCCCCAAACTCAGCCAGGCTCGCATCTAAAACTGAGCAAAACCCATACGATTTTTTTTCCACAAACAGAAAATGCTAAATGTAACAAGGAGCAACTGGAAAAAGGAGAAAATACACCATGGGTGCATCTACACATGCACTTCAGTGCACAGTAGACTATTTTACTGCTCATTAAAGTGCCGTGTAGACAACCGTGACGTTATGCAGTAAAACAGCCTACAGCACATTTTGCATCACTAAAAACATGCAAATGTGCTACTGTGCATTAGTGTAGCCTGTGTACCCCCACGCTGGAGGTACTAAATGTAATGTGCATTAGAAAAGGAGCATTAATGCATGTGTAGATGCGCTCAGCATGCTGAATAGTATGTCTAGGCCAGATGCACCAGTGCAGTCACAAAGGTGCTACAGTCACAAAGATACCACTGCTGAGCACTTCCTGGTGCTTTGCTGTTTAAAAGTGCAACTAATTGATTATAGGTGAGTAAAGTAAGACTGAGAGAGCAGATCAGGTGTGTGCCGCTAGAGAATCGGGGGGAAAGGGGGTGCCAGTGTGTATATACCCGCTGCTGACCCCGTGTGCATGCACCAACCGGCAGAGCTTGTCTTGGGAAGAGTGCGTGTTTCACGCTTTGACCAGGCGTGAGCTTTGCACGGTGAGTCACGGCGCACAGTGAGCCAGGCCATCTTTAAAGCAGTCATCTGGCCTGTGTGGGGGATACTGGGTGTGACAGTCCAAGCGACTAGATTATCTCTTTCATGTGCCAGGCCTCTGCTTTCATTTCGCCCCAGGGCAGAGCCCCATTCTCCCCGTGCTACGTTGGATCAGCCAACCCCGCTCTTCAGCGTGAAGTATGTCCTATATCCCTTTTTAGTCCCTCGTGGATGCGTGCCTCCACTGACGGACGTCTGCACCTTCACCTCTCTCCCGGTGAAGCCCCATGGCTCTGCCACTCTTAGACTGGATCCAGGATAGCAGGCCCCCTTTTTTACCCGTGCCAACACTGCACGGCATCCGCAGCACACTTCCCTCGGAGCTTGCGAGCCGCGGCCGACGCAGAGGCCTCCACAGAGGCGTGTGTTTGTTCATCCGCAGCTGCACGGCAGGCTTGTAAAGGGGCAGAGCTCCAAAATGGTCCTGAACACCGGGACGTTGCCTAAAGCCGATCACACCCAAGCCGCTTCAGCGTCCCGTGTCTGTTATCGACTCTCCATCTGCATCTCTGCGCTGGGCAGCTCCTGACCTCTGACCCCACCTTGCCAGGCAGGGATTTTTGAACAGGTTCACAGAAGTTAGGGGCTGGAAGGGACCTCGTGAGATCATCAGGTCCAGCCCCATTGCTCTGGGCAGGAAAACCTGCCCTTTAGATCGTAGACCCCCTCCCTCCGGCTGAAAGATAGGTCTGAAGCTCATGTAATACTCCTCAAAATACCATGCACCTTCCTTGTCCTCCAAACTGGGAGAGCAGCATAAAAACTTTGTCTAAATCATCCCACTCCACTTCCAGAAATTGGCACCGAGCTTCCGAGCATCATTAATTTCATGGGCTATATTCGATTTCTGTCCTCTTCCTGCTAATAATGATGTTCGGGGGGGGGAAGTACTACAAAAGAGCGAGAGACCTGCCACTCACTACCTGACAAATAAATAGTTTTGCTGCTGCGCGATCACCTCTAATTGGAAACGAGTCGGGTGAAACCCTTTAAAAAAAAAGAGCCATTCCTGGGAATATTTGGCTGGGTTGACACTGTTGGATGTCGGCTCCTTGGTTCCCGTCGGCACAAACTGTATGTGAAAGAGTGGAGACTTGAGGCCTTTCCATACAGCCTGTACATATGCGTTGATTAATAAAGCAGGGCCAGGGGCCTGTGCTTGGCAGTCTTGAGTGATAAACAGTTATGCAGCAATAAAGAGGGTACATTAAAGGGTAAGAGCTAATGACTTTTCTTGTGTGTGTTACACGGTAAAACCAGCAGGAGTCTAAAGCTATTCTATCATGCTGCTAATGTCCCTGACAACACTCACTTGGTAGGAGTGAATGAATGGAAATCCATTTAGAGGAGTAAATTAAAATACCTTAAAAAATGTCCTTAATAATAGCTCCAGAACTCAGCAGGAACATAGGAGTGAGAGACACCGGGGAGGCCTGTTAAGTTATCCAGTCCATCTCTCTGCCAGAGTAGCATGTTCCTTATTATAGCATTACTTGCGTTATCATTCATTGTAGATTTAAATGTCCCAGGTGCTGGCGATTCTGATGGGAGACTAATCCGCCGCCTGGGAGATTGCAATGTCACACCGGTCCCTCAATTTTCAGCTTAAGTTTTCACTGTACCGTGTATGCGTCACAAATTAGCATGGTGGGAGAGCATGCAGGAAAGTTACCCTGGGAACCTGAAAACCTTTGCACTTATTGACCTGGGAGCATTTAAACCTGTAATTTTAACTTTGCCTTCGTGCAAGGCCATGCGTGCGTTGAAGTTCTTGTGCCTAGGTTTCCTGTTTTAAAGCAGCAATGATTTTACTGGCTCTCTCCAAGCGGTACAGCGAACGTCTCCGAGCCGTTTGGCTCGTAGTAGTCCCATGCACAGGCTAATTTATTTTGGTCCCTGCCATCCACTCTCCTCCTACAGGTCCCAGCATTTTTGGGCCCGTGTTCTGCGCGATTTATAGCAGTGTGTTCTTAAAGGCTGCAGGGCACCTTTCCTTGCAGGGGTGAGCGATCTTCTCTGATGGTCTGTATACAGAGAGCATTGGATCCCGGTGAGTTTAAGGGAGACTCCTGCTCACTCTGCCAGTGGTAGGGTGTTTTTCCTCATCCCTTGAGATGGAGTCTCCTAAAAATACCTCTTCTTCTACCAC
>JAGPOW010001296.1:137794511-137808003 GCA_030014935.1 Caiman crocodilus
TTTTTTTTTTTTTCTTTCATTTGTGATCTCTGAGCTATACCTCTGCCGCTCCTGGTGAGCATCCTAACAATGGGTGAAGATCAGTACCCATCCTGATTATATCATCTGTCTGTAGGTGATATTTAGGATCACAGGAAGTTAGGGTTGGTCACATCTAGTCCAAACCCCTGCTCCAAGCAGGACCAGCCCCAGCTACATCATCCCAGGCAAGGCTTTGTCTAGCTGGGTCTTCAACCCCTCAAAGGATGGAGAGTCCACCACCTCTCTGGGTGACCTGTTTCAGTCCTTTACCACCCTCCTAGTGAGACGGTCTTCCTAATGTCTAACCTCAGCTTCCCTTGCTGCAGCTTGAGCCCATTGCTCCCTGTCCTGTATCTGCCCCCACTGAGACCAGCCCAGCTCCATCCTCTTTGCAACCCTCCTGCAAGGGGTTGAAGGCTGCTATTCAATCCCCCTTTAGTCTTCACTTCTCCAGGCTAAGTAAGCCCAGTTCTTGCAGCCTCTCCACACGAGTCATGTCCCCCAACCTCAACAGAGCCAGCCAAAGTTGTTGTTTCGGGAGGGTTTTTTTTCCCTTTCAAGGATTCCTCTTCATTTTAGATTTAGTTTATAATAACCAGGTGTACGTTTAAATCATGCACTGAACCTGGAGCCAGACAGACATATCGGAGAAATCTGAATAAATAAATATACTTACATTTCTGTTTGACGGGAAGAAAGCCATTCCGCTTCATGGTCAGAGATAATACAGTAATAAGCATATCTTATGGTACATGTTCCATCTTACAGATTTCTGCAGTTGTGTTCATCAGTATTCAAGCTCACTGGAGCAAAAGCATTCTGGATCACTTGATACCAGACAAACAAGACAGCTGTATAAAAACTTACATGTGCATTCACTTAACGGGCACTGGGCTCAGTTTTCGGAAAGGAGAGAACAGCCTCAACTTCCAGCGACTTGCCTGGGGAGTTGCGTGCTCCGGACCGTGCAGAATAACGCCCGGGCAAAGAAGATGCCATGTTAAATATACTGCCGTAAACCTTCAGTCGTGGTTAGCAATCTGGGCTCTTTTTAAAAAAAATTTAAATTCAGTTCTTCTTAAATTACCAGAAGCAAAATCTGCTTTGGTTTTCCAGCCCGGAAAGTGAATTTTTCATTCTTCCATAACTAAATGGGGGAAAGGGAGGAAATGGATTTAATGGATTTTTTTTTCTAACTCAACAGAAAGAAAAAATCCCCTGTGGTTTGCAACCCGACGTAGAATTGAATGAAAAGAGTTTGGGTTGGTTTGTTTTTTTTTTACTGACTCCTGAACATTTAAGCATAGCTTAGTTATAATACTGGGCTGTTTTCTGCAGACCTTACCTTTGAGTAAGACCATCGGTCGTTAGTGTCTCTCGTGGTTGAAGTTTCAGCGAAACAGAATAGCAGTCTGGTGTCACAAAGGGCGCTTTGCACTTGAGAGAGACCTGCATGTTGGTACCACCAACATGTACAAACCTGCTGTAACCTCAGGAAACGAGACCACGTAAACCAGCTCGCGTCACCTCCAGGTCTCAAAAAATGCTCGAGAAACATGACTGCATTATTATCCCGATTTTACAGAAGGGGAAACTGAGAAGCAGAAGTTTTAAGCGACTTGCCCAACTGAACAGGTTACATTGGAGACCAAGCGGGCTGTAGACTTCGTGCCCCCTCGGCTGCAGTCCGGTGACCTACCTATCTGTGAATTACTTTAAAATATCTATTAAATAAATAGGTATCCAGGTTGTAGCTGCATTGGTCTAGAGGAAAAGGCACTCAGGACTCATAGTAAGGATGATATCTTTTATTAGGCCAACTAGATTTTTGCACCAAAAAAATTTAAATTTAAATTTAATTTTAAAAAGAAATTCAATTAAAATTTCTGAAAGCTTGCAATTCAAGACTTTTTTTTTTGCAAAAATCTTGTTGGTCTAATAAAAGTGATCGTCTCTATGACGAGTCCTGATTGCCTTTACTAAATAAATCAGCACACTTGGTTACGTTATCAGTTTCAAAGAGTTACCAAGACATGAATACAGGTTAGTTATCTAAGTCATGTAAACTTCCAGTGGGGATTGACCTCCTAGCTGTCCTTTACGTCTCGCTCCTCACTATTAATAGTAACCCTTAACAACGCTGAACTTCACCGTTCTCCGTGAAACGCATATTATACGTGAGTGGGGTTATATAACATTTATTAGACTGCTGAACTGCAGCAAAGCCGGTGAATTGAGCTCTCCCGCCAGCGTTGGGGTAGATTCGTCGTGTTACTGAAGGGCTGCAGCAGAAGTTTGGGCTTATGGGTCCTGCAAGGCCGTGCCCAAATATTCAGCAATCCGCCTGTTTTCTGGACGTCCCTCGCCTCGGCCACCAGAAAATCCACATGCTCTGGAAGACCGCTGCACAGCAGCATATCTTGCCCGCCCGCCGAATTGCAAACCGTTATTAATTGACGACGGAGTATCCAAATTGCAACTGGCAGCCGAACATTGTAGAGCATCACAGGTCAAAAACCAGCGGGTTTCTGGATCCCAGGTGGCAGAGCCGGGGTTGGGAGGAGGTTAGACAGCCGCTGCTTACTGCCTCGGGTTGGAAGCAGAGCCGTTTGCCTTGGGTCCGTTTTGGCAAAGCTCGCACCGCTGCTGAAACCCTGTCGGGTTGTGTAAATGTCATAATACATTAACGGAGGAGGCGAGGCGAGTGGAGGGGGGGACTCGCAGAGAGGAAGAGCAGGATGCTGCGTCTTGTGCCGACGTCTGTGGCCATTAAGAAGGAAAGAGGAAAAAGAAAAGAAACCGTGGGGGTCTTTGCTCTTCTGCTCCGCATCGTACCGACTGCCAGATTTGGAGCCAGGAAGGGATTTATACCTCCTAGGTCGTGTTGGCATGGACTTTGGGAAGGGGGGTTGCCTTGCAGTGCCCCCCTCTCCTTTGCTTTTCCCTATGGCATGATATAGGGCAGGGGTTGGGAATATTTAGGAGCGGGGGGGCTGTTTTAACAATGCTTGGCTCCAAGCGTGGTTTCCTTCCAGCCCAGCTTGCACCACTGCAGCCACGGATGCCGGTCCCCCGCCGCCCTTCCCGAGTGCCACAGCCGCTGCTCCTTGCCACGACCAGCCCTCGTGGAGGTGAAGATCCTCGCTCCACAAGCCGTCCCCACCCCGGCTCCACGGGCCAGGATAAACAGCTCCGCAGGCCACTGCCAGCCCATGCAGCAGAAGTTGCCAACCCCGGTTGTAGGGTGGTCTTGGGGGTTTTTTTGGGGGAGGGTGTTGTTTTTTATAAGGTTCATCATTATGAGTGATGATTTGAATGGGGCGATGGGGATTCCTGGGTTAACAAGCATCTGCAAATTCAAGGGGCTGGAGACCCCCTTCCAGGCCTGTGCTCCTCGCTCTGAAGCCTGCCCGGTGACTGCATAAAGCAGTGGTGAATCAGGTCCCAGAGGTCTCCATCGCGCTCCGGTCCCCCCTCGTCGTGGCTTTGCTACGAGGATGGGAACGAAATGCATAAGCCTCTGGCGTTCAGGCGCAGGCAAGCCGCTCGCAGCCTGGAAACAAGCTTTGGATCGGCTGCGCAGCCAGCCTCTGCTTTAAAAGACAACAGGAAAAACAAACAGTGTCCCATATGCCCGGGGACTGTGTAAAAGCTTTCCTCGTAAGCCTGCTCTGCCACGTCAAACGCTCGCAGTTGGCACCACGCGGGCAGCAGTTTGGCACCTAGCGCGGAAGAGATTTGGAGAGCAATATGGGAAAAGCTAGCATCGCGACACGGAGAACGAGTCCGGAGGGGCACGGAGAACGGGTGCATTTGGATGCATCGGAGAGAGCTGGGAAAGATCTTTGCCTGCTGTTCGCGTCCTGAAGACTGCCCACGTCCAAAGTCAGGGAACATTTTCCACAACTTGCAATTTCTCTGCCTGCAGCTGCGTCCGGGCCACTTGGGCCCAGAGCAGATGCGAGGCTAAGCAGGAACCATCAGATCCAGATGTTGCTAGAGCTCACGTGGAACCGCACCCCGAACCGAATTTCAGCTGCCTCCTTGGGGAGCGTGAATGAGCACAACCCGGTGCTTTTGGGACGGTGCGTGTGCATATGCACGTGTGCATGTGTGTGTGTGCGCCCTGCCCCTCCCCTCAAATTGATGGTGCAGTTGATCTAAGACTCGAGTCCCACCTTGGGTGCCCAGCGACAGAGAACCGACTCCGAGACCCTAATAACGACAAAGATTGCAAATAGCTGCCGCCTCCCGGGGCTGCTCGCTCCCCCTTGCGGCGGCCCTGCCTCCAGGCCCTTTCTCCGCGCTCCACCCCGGAGGCGCACGAGTAACCGAAGCCACAACGATTTGTCGGGAAGCTTGTCAGCATAATTGATTATTACATGCTATATGCCACCGAAGACAGGTGAGGTTGCATAGAGCGGAACAAATCTGTATGTATCGTGCATTCCCGCTGGGTCAGGCCCGGGCTTCCTCCTTTGACATGTTGATTTATATATTCGCCGCTCTTCCCTAATGAATAGTGCCCCATCATGGGTCACTGGAGCCCCCTGCTGATAGACCCTGTCAGTGCCGGGGAAGAGGAATGAATAATGTTCCCCGAAGCCGGATGCTGTGAATTTGAACTGTTCTTGGGCACCAGCCGGGGGCAGCTGAGAAGCTGTAATTAAAAAACAACCGCCACCTACATAAATGAAGAAATACTACGTGTCAAGATGTCAGTTTTGGTGGAATTTAACCTTTGGTCTGCTGGGGCTTTGAAATACTCCAAAAAGCTACAGCTGCGGATCAATAGTGCGAGAAATGTTGGAAAGGTTGCAAACCTTTCCATCCGTCCCACTGTGCCTTTAATTGCAGCCTTGTCTGCATAACACCTTTGAAAATCACTGCCTTTCAACTCGACTCTTGCTGGAAAATGAGCCTTTTTCTCCCTCCATTTGTGGCAGCGACAACCTCCGCTCATCTGGTGTTTTCTAAGGGAGGGTCAATAATTCACTAATAATCTGCAGCCGTTCGGATGCTGAGCTCCCTCTCTCCCCATCTGCTGGGTTTTCAAGGCCGTGCCGCATTTGACAGCGAGACCCCTGAGTCCATGCGTGTATTTTCCCCCTCTGTCTACCCGCCGTAAGGGAAGAAAACCAGGAATTTGCAAAGGAGCACGCATCTCAGGGCTGGTTCGCCACCAAAGAGCCCCCAGCGCCCACATGTTGGAGGCAGCGATTACTTTTCTAACAGTGTCTTTTCTTCCCAGAATGTAAATACGGTATTATTAGACATGTTCTTTCTTCCTGGTGGTTACGGCTGTTCAATTTTCCCTTTGTATCCTAATAAAAAGTGGGTTCAGTATTCAGCAGCAAGCACCGCAAACGCTGTAACTATCACTAATGGGCTTTTGCTGTTGCATGAGCGTTGCCGTAAAGTCCCGTGGTCGTGCTGTCGGGGTGAGCGTACGCGTTAAGTACTCCGGAGACCTGGCGTGGGTCTTACATCCCCGTCTTTGTCCTCGTGAGTGACAGGGCAGCAACAACCTGCTCTTGCCGTCAGGCCGGCAGCGACAGACTGGGTGTGAAAAACCCTCCCGGTCCACCCCATTCTTACAGGCGAGCGCCTGGGAACGGCTGTCAGCGCTGGTTCGTGACTGTAGGACCCAGCTTTGTGAATGGCTCAGATAATAAATCAGTGTTTAGAGCACCCAAAATTGGCCACCAAGCCCCGTTTTTAGCATCAAATGTGTGAGAGAGAGACCGGAGCAGGACCCCGAACTGGATGCTGCAGCCTGTGAATCGCCAGCTCTGCTCAGCGTCCGATCATTATCAAATCCCTTAATGTCTCGGCTTTGCTTTCCCTGTCTGTGAAATGGGGATGATAATACTATTGGGCCTGTTTCTTATTTATACTTAAGCCCCTTGCTACCATAAGGACAGCATAAGGGGGCCATAAACATAGGTATAAATTATATTTTACACTCGCTCAAAGGCCCTGTTATGCTGCTAGAAGGCATAAAGGGGCCTCCGCGTACCTGAGAATCTGTCCTGTACTGAGGATTAATTAATTAGCTGTTGTTTGCAAAAGCCTTTAAAAGATGGAGGGGAAAAAACACATGGCTAATCATGAGCGTTAGCAGTCTGTTTTAATGGCCTGCATCTGTAATAGTGAGTGGTCAGTGATCCTGAACAGGAATTTTTCCCCCCTTGTTATTAACTGCAAGGGTCTTTCAAAGCTGCTGAAGTGCTGCAAGAGTCTGCATTATACCCCTGGCTACACGACTGAATTTAGCACCGGGCTGGGTTTGCAGGTGCAAGCAGGTTAATGGTGTGCGTGTGTGTAAAGCCTTCATTGAAGCATCTGGCCACAAAATGATGCTTTGATCCTATCCATTTGCAGTTAATGAATCCAGCAACTGGATTGTAACTCTCTGCTAATACATGCATCTCCTTTCGTTTTCTCTTGTTTTATAAAAGATCTGCTGCTGTCCCAGCTAACGAATCCAGCTCCACTAACGTGCACTAATGTATCCTCGTGCACGGTAACCCCTGAGACAAGGGCAGATGAGTTAGGATGGCTTCACCAAAGGTTAAAATGTTGCAGAAAAATAGCCACTGCCCTACACAGTGCCACCTGTATTCGTATGGGGATATCGCCGTTGTATTACGGATCGGGATGAGTCGCATAAAGCCCCCATCGAAGCAAAGATGACGTGGTTCCTATCGGATTTAGCATTTTAGGAACGTAACTTTTTTTTTTTCCTAATTTTGGTGGAGAGAAGCAAGCAAACGTTGGAAACTTTTTGCAAACCAGACTTTGGTTTGGCTGCTGAACCTCGAGTTTTTGGGGGGTTGGTTTTTAAGTTGTCCTGTCTGCTGATAAGAGACCCTGTGATGGAAAAGAAATAGGGCAAATTCAAAGGAACACAAAGTACTTCACACGGGGCGTGCTGAGCTGTGGAGTTTGCCGCCCCAAGAGGACACGCCGATCCTTAGCCACGTGGACCAGTTTGGCTTTATTAACGTCAGCAGAGCTCTGCCGGTTACGCCAGCAAATGGTCTAATATTATACTTGAGTTTTTAAAAGGGAGCCGGGATAATTTTATGGTGCGAATTAAAATCAAATGCGTTGCAATCCACTTTAAGATGCGTGTAATGACGTTCATCCTCTAGGGCATTTCGGAGATTGGCACGTGGTCCAGGAATGATTTTTCCTCCCTTTCTATTAAACATAAGATAATTGCTCAGGTACATTCAATTAATTTTTGTATGCCTTTCACTAAAACGTTAAGTAAACGGAAACCAGGAGCGCGGTCCTGAGCTGAACTGCCACTATAGAGCCAAGTCTATATAACATCTCGCATATTGATCTCTTCTACTTAATCAATCTAATTAGCATTATTAGCTATCATAGTAATAGATATCAGAAGTAGGGATCCACTTTGTGGAGCTTGTTTAAAACTACTTGGCGAGGAATAACGGAGGGTGAGGATGAGGGTGAGGTTTGTTTCTACCCGAAGAGGAGCAAGTAACAAGGCAGAATTGATTGCTCTCACTCATCGGTGAATATGGAGGAACAGGATTATGGATCCGGGGCAGTGTTGCAGTGTTTTAATCTGAAAATCAATGCAGGAGAAGCAAGTTGGCTTTGTGGGGATATTGTAGAGGTTGTGATGTTGGTTTTCATCAGGTTTTATTCTGCAAACAGAGCCACTAATTCCCCATCACCTTTTGATTAATACGGAGAGAGGGCTAAACTCACCCCTGCCTGTAATGCTCTTGGGCTCGGGGGAGTTTCCCTGGGGAGAAGTTTAATCCCATTTCTCAGACCCAGCAAGGATTGCCACGAATGCAGCCCGTCTGCGTCTCCGAAATAACCCTTCGCGCACCTGACTGACCTGCTGGCCCATTTTGTATTCGCGGGGGGGGGGATTGTAACACGCCATCAACATTTTTAATAACAGGGCAGTCAGATACGTACGGCTTTGGTAAAGACACCCCAAGGTGACTCGAGGAAGCTTGACTGTAATTTCCAAATTCCCAGATTTGCAATCCGTCTACATGTCTCGTCTTTATTACGAGATCTTTTCAGCCCCCCGCTTCTGCAGATGGTGAAAATTGTTTTTAACCCGTACAGTTCCCGTTTGCAAGTCGTGTTGCTGCGATAAGGCACCTGTTGTATTAGAAAGACTGCCCGGTACGTCGTGGGGTTTCTGGGGTTGAGCACAGCACGCGGGAATGTGTGCAACACGGGGGCGGCAAAGAGAAATTTGGGACGAGGAGCGGGGGGCCAAATCTTTCATCTGAAAGGGCAGGTGGGGGGGGTGCTTTAATGAGCCAGGCACGTTGATTCAAAGCACCCGAGCGTCCCCGCACTGAAAAATGTCCGCGGGGCGCTTTGACCCCAAGCTCGTTGGGCCAGGTTGAGCTCGAAGCACCCCGCTGCCGTTTTTCAGCACGGGGACGCTAATTCACGGGACGTTGGAGGCTGCCAGAGCGCAATCATTTCCGATTCATCGAGCAACGAATGGAGTCTGCTCTGATGCTCGGGATTGACAGCACGTCGGAGCAGTCTTGCTGCACTTCTGTCGGCGCCCGGCGGTGCCGCGAGATCCGTGACGTCAGAAACCGCTCGCTCGGGGCTGGAGCAGGCGTCCACAGTGCGCTCCCCAGCCAGCCGAGGCGGCGTGCGTGTGGCTTTTCTGCAAAAGTCCCTTTGGTTTCAAGGTCGTCTTTTTTCCCCAAGGGAAATCCGTCATATTGAAGTTATCCGCTTCTAAGGATGAGGAGCTAAGTCAGCCCCGCCGATACCCCTGGCATGGGCCCCTGGTCCTCAACAGGTTTTAAACCTGATGCTGAGATCGCTGAGCCAGCCCCTTCTATTTTATATCTCCTCTGCCTTTCCCTTTATCGCTTCATTTCGCGTCGCTCAGCTGTCCACGGTGCTCAGCGATTCAGCTCATTGCTGGGGGACAGCAGCGTCCTGCTGTAGGGCTGCATCTGTGACGCTAATTGACAGCATCCGGAAAATGCAAAGTTAAGACGGGTGCTTGACCCTTTCCTCTGTTTTACGCCTCCTTCTCCTCCATTTTAATGACTTGATAAATAAAGAACGACAGTGTCCAGCGTGAGTCCTGAATGATGCCAATTAGCATTCATTTTGATGGCAGCGTTTCTGATCCGGTCCCTTGCTAGCTAATAGTTAGAAGGCCCAGCTCGTTTGATAAAGCTCACTGAGGCTTATTCGCGTGATGATGAATTTAGGCAGCGCTGTCCTCATCCAGTTCGAGCCGGTAGCTTGCAATAGGGTGCTCTTTAAAAAGCCATAGCCATTTCGGTATTCCCCGGTATCGTGCATGTAGCCACACCTTCTCTGTGATCCACGGTCTTCTCAACATCTCCTCGTGTCTCCGCTGTATCGGTTGTGTGCAATGACATGTCTTCATGCTGTCTGGTTTTCCTTTCCAGAGTACAGTGATTGTGGAGAAGACGGTGCAAGACCTCATGGACCTGATGCATGACATGAGAGCTTATTCGGATCAGTTCCTCAACATGGTGTGTGTGAAGCTCCAGGAATACAAGGACACCTGCACAGTTGCTTACAGGTACAGGCCATCTTGTAAAATAGAGAATTGGCTCCACTGCCCACGATGCCACTAAATCATCCACGTCTGGCATGATCGGAGACGGGATCCTGGGCTGTTGGGCTGACCCAGAATGACATCTCTTATATTTTTACGATGTTTGGAAGGGAAAAGGTATTCGGTAAGAGAGAAAATGGAAGGCCCTGTATATGTTGTTATGTTGTTATCGTTCCAGTCTCTAGGATGGAGTTGGTTCCCCTCAAGTGAAACTTTTACACTCAGTTAGGCAGGGGCATATCTCTGTGGGTGAGAGAGAAATCTAGGACAATAGCCACCCACGTGCAGAGTCTGGGGAGACTTGGTGTTGGCACACCTGTGTGCTTCCTCTCCAGAAAGACTTGATTCGGCTCCTGGCAGCACCTCGACAAAGACAAAGTCTTTGTTCTCGGTCCAGGCCGGGGGGATCTGAACCAGGACCAGAGGAATTGGGATGGAAAATGTGTAATCTCCCTAAGCATCTCCCTGCATCCATTGCCACACTTGGCAAGATGATGTGACAAAACAAGTCAAATATTTTCCCATTCCAGGTTGTAAAACGCACGCAGGCTGAGCTCGTGAAAGCCAGCTGAGGGGCTTCGGTGCGCAGCTCTCACCCAGTTTATTGGGACGTGGATCTCCAAATCCAGGGAATTGTATTGACTATTATTGCTCATTTGCATCTCGTTCTCCCCAAAGGTTCCTGAAGTGCAGGATCCCTGGGCCACGTCATTCATTTGCAATCTGTGGCAGGAACTGAACAGCTCCTAGCACCGTGGCATAGAGGGCGTGAAGGAGGGCCAGGGGCTGCGGTGCTACTGTGGTAATCTGGAGGCTGAGTTGAGCCCCTTGCTCCATCATAAACTTCCCATGCAGTCTTCAGCAAATTGCTTAAGTCAGGGGCATCGAGCATGGCTCGTCGGCTGGATTCAGCCCTTGGAGTCTCGTATGTATTATATGAGACTCCAAGGGCAGCTGGGCTACCAGCGTGGCTGGGAGAAATGGCCCGCTGCTGCTGATGGCAGTGGGTGGCAGAAGGGCGAGTGACGGCTCATGTGGCCTCAGTCACCCCCTGGCTGCTTTGCCCATCTACACTGCCACAGCCCTACTTCCCCAGCCCCTGGCCACCAACGCCACCACCGCGTGCCAGAGCTGGAGCCGCTGCCACGTGCCCCCCATCGCAGCTGGAGTTCTCAGCACCACCAGAGCTTCCTCTTGCGCCAGGCTGGATCTGGCTTGCAAGGAGTCCTGTGGTCCCGATCCAGCCCGGGGCAGAAGGTGAGTTTGACGCCCCTTGACTTAACCTAAGGCTGTACTGCAACGGCAGTATACCCCAGCTGGGATGTTCCCAGTACGCTGCACCTCTGAGGCCACTTCAGGTCGTCTCTCTGACACGGCTCTCGGGACCGTGACCCGTGGGGACGAACCTGGAGTGGCGACGCTGGCACAGGTGTCGAGTTTGCAAGCAGGCCATGCTGCGTGGTTCTCCTGCCGTGTCCTAAGGCTTCCCTACCGCGTGTGAGGAAGGCACCTGGCCCCTTGGTTGTGAGGTGGTAAGCGAGCTGTGGTCACGAGGGCCATTAAACGCACAGTACCTTTTAAATAGCTAGAATCCAAGCCGTTGAGCTACACGGTACCTTTCAGTACCTGGAATCCAGGCTGTTGAGGACAGGGAAAACGTTTTTAAAAGCTCCTTGTTTTATTTTTCCAAATAATGTGATGGAATTATTTCCGTTGCCTGATTTCATTTAGAAACATTACATCTGCTAATTGGCTGCATACGGTCCTTCCTTCCATCTCCTGTCCTTGTTGGGGAAAAGTAGCTAGCAGACTTTGCAGAGTCACCGGAAGCTGCCACGAGCGCTTCTGCTACCGTTTTGACCTTGCGCTCGCTGGGCTGGTAGCCATGTGCCGTGCCCCTGCACCACCCCAGCCCTTCACTGCATGTGGCAATATGAATAAAGCTAATGATCACAGACACACATGTGAGTATGGGGGGATAACAGTAACATGACTTTTTATGAGATCTTGCTGGCTGAAAGCAAACAAATGACAGTAATTTGTTTACAGCTGTCGGTTTGAATTTCCAAAGGACTTTTCTTTCTCGTATGCTTTCCTTCCTTCCTTCATTCCCTGATACCAGCCCTAGCTTTGGCACCTGCTGAGGAGTAATTAGGACAGCCCTAATTTGGACAACCATATCCTGATTGCAGCAAGAGGAAAAACAGGAAACGTTCGGGTTTTGCTGCTAGCAAATGACTGACTGAAATAGAAATCTATATACAATTCAAATGATTCAGAGGAACGTAGCAGGGACAGGAGAAATTGTTACCCTGCTTCGTGTGCATGTGTGTGCATGCAGCTCGAGCTATCCAGAGAGATGGTAAAATCTGTAAGGTAGCAATGCCCTCTGCTGGGAGTTTTCAGGTAGTCGAGCTCCGTGCTGCCTTGCCCTTTGAACCGCCGTTTCCCCCGGGGCTCGAGAGGAGGGCAGAGGTGAAGCAACACTTACCTCCAGCGCAGGTTTTGGAAAGACCCAATCCCCAAGCAGTATAAATTGATGTCGCTCTATGGCAGTCAGTAGAGCATGGCTGATTTGCACCAGGTAGCGATCCAGTCCTGCAGATAGACAGCTTGCCCTGACTGTACGACCATTGCAAACGCAAAGCTAAAGGGGACGACTTTTTGGGAGAGGAATTGTGTGCATGTGTGTGTTCGTGTGCCCGGTGGATAGAAAAGAGGTGTGAGATTTACCATTATTTTTTTTTTGCTGCATGCACATGACGCATGCACGCACATGCACACGCACGTGAAGCAGGGTAACAGCTATCAGGGTCTGTGCCCCGGGTGGCAGCAGGGGCTGGGCCAGCTGTGGGAGCAGCAGGAACTGGGTGGGCAGCGGCGCGGGCTGCTGCTCTTGCTATGCTATTGAAACTCATGTGCAAGTCTTACCAACTTGCATGAAGTTAGGGACCAGGTTGAAAGACACTACATGATTCAGGAAGAGAGATAATAGAAGGCTAATGCGGTGGCCAGTTGAGTCACTGGCTTTGCTCCGTCTCTCTTGGAGCAAGTGTTAACAAATTTGGATGACGTTTCATAGAATTGGAGAAAAGCCGAGCTGGAAGGGACCTCCGGAGGTCATCTAGTCCAGCCCTCTGCTTGAGGCAGGGTCGTCCCTCTCCAAACAAATCCGTACAAGTCTTTGTCTAACCTGTTCCTAAAACCGTACAATCAACCCTGCTGCACAGCTACAAGGCATATTGCCCAAACCTGCCACCTTGAAACATGGGCTGTGTCTTAATACAATTCTCTTTTGGCATTGAGTACCTTCAGGATGCAACTAATAAATCAAAGTAATGATTTAATCATAAATCAAATAGCCCAGATGGATGCCTTTGTGTACAACGCTTTCTGTTCTGCATGTGACTCGCAGAGGTGGGATCCTCTGAATCTGCAAAGACCCGTACAAAAAACTACACCTGAAGCCTGCCGTTCAGAAAGGGCAGTTAAATAAAGGAATTTACTTGCAACTATTTAATAGTAACTGCTTTTGGTTGCAAAAGTAGGATCCACCTTTCAGCAGTTCAGGTTGAGAAGACTCTTTCCCTTAGAGTCAGACTGGGCCACAGATGTATATCACAGCGACCTACCCCGATGGATTATATGAACCGCTAGGCTAAATCAGTGTGGCTATTCCCACGCTGAAGTGTGTGACTTGGAGGACTAGATCTATATGTGCTAGATCACAAGAGTTACAGAGATCCTGAAAGTGATACTCATTCGCAATTGGAGGCTGCTCTCACAGGGGATAGGAAATAGTCTCATCATTTCAGAAACTTGAAATCTGGG
Organism: Caiman crocodilus; assembly: GCA_030014935.1. Taxonomy (NCBI): domain Eukaryota; kingdom Metazoa; phylum Chordata; order Crocodylia; family Alligatoridae; genus Caiman; species Caiman crocodilus. The sequence goes on from JAGPOW010001296.1 coordinate 137,807,989, forward strand.
GGGGGGGGGGGGGGG
>JAGPOW010001296.1:137808103-137820020 GCA_030014935.1 Caiman crocodilus
CCCACCGCGCGCCACCCCCCCCCCCCGACCCCCCCCCGCCCCCCCCACCCCGCCCCCCCCCCCCCCCGGGGCGGGGCCGGGCATTGCGTTTTGATTTTCTTCTGATGTTTCCTATACAGACAAGAACTTAACACGATTGAAAAATAGTTTAGAGACTTACTTGGGTACCAGGGATCCCACAGTTATAATTAATGACACCAAATTCTGCCACAGATATCAGGTGGGAGAATTTATTTAACGAACTGCGACTGCAATGGGAAAAAAAAAAGATGTGGTTGTCTCAAAATGCTGAATAAACCTGCAGAATAAATTAGCTGGAAAAAAGGTATCGGGGCCAGATTGGCAAAACTATTAGTCTTACTGGTGGGGTACCTCTTTATTCCATCACCTTCATAGGCACTTCTGTCTTCTCCTCTGGCGGCGCGTTTATTTGGCCACCGTCTTCCTCCGATTTCCCAGCAGACATCTGCATTGTATTTTGCGGAGCCATTTGTGTTCAAATGAGACTGGGGGAGGAGTGCTTTTGCAAACGAAAAACTGACACGTTTAAAAGCAGGCTGACGAGGGTGGTTGAACGTTGGGACGGGCTGCCTGGAGGGCAGGTGGGACGGGCGCTGGCTGGATGGGATGCTTGAATCAGGGATGATCCTGCTTTGAGCCGGGGGTTGGACTAGGTGACCTCCTGCGGTCCCTTCCAACTCCGCTTTCATGAAACAATTTCTCCTTCAGTTTTTGGTTGATCAACCAAGACCTCCAAAGAGAGGAAGTTATTCAGAGAGCCTCATGCTTCAGGCCTTGGATTTTTAAATAGCAAGGCTTGGGGGGGGGCAGTAGTGTAGGGCATTGAAGGCCTATGGGTGAAGGAAGGTTAAGGGGGGAAGAGGAATGATAAGTAGTGTAAGGCAAGGATTGTGACCATGAAAGATTTGTGTGTGGGAGAGGGGACTTCAAAGTATCTAAATGAATACTTTCCGGCGTGACCCTTCTCTCTAATTGGGATGTGGCTGCTTTGTGGTGCAGGCATTTAACAGACGGAGAATTGCAGCCCCGAGAGGTGCCCAGGGGCGCTTGGGATACAAAACAGGGACCTGAACCCAGCTTTCCATAGCTTTGCAGGAGCTCCCTAACTTCTCGATCCCCTTGCCCTACCTGGTTTGCTTCCTTTCCACACCCCTTTGTGGTCTGCAATGCAAAATGTGGTCTTGCAATGCAACGCAAAATACGTTGCACATTTTGCATTGCAAGCTCTTCAAGGCAGGGAGCTGGGAGGTTTTTTTTGTCTGTCAGGTGCCAGGCACCCACGGCGAGCGCACAATCATAGATTCTGGACTTTCACCAGCGCGAGACAAAACCGCCGTGAATCGGCGGTCTCCAGAGCTTGGCTTCACCCTTTCTTTAGCCGCGCCAAAAAACCTATCCTCCCCGACTAATTTTACTGTGCATCAACAGGGTACAGTTTGCATCTCTGCCCCCAAGTCGTTTCCTTAACGAAGAGCCGTAGCATCCCGACTGCATCCAGGGAGCAGTCACGCTTCACAAGCGCTCAAACGGATGAACGATGTGAATCTGTGGCCACGGCGTCCGACAGATGTTTTATGACCAGAACTCACTGAGCTGTGTAGGGATGGGCCTTCCTCGTGGATGCGGCATCACCTGTTCAAGTGCTGTACCTATTCCCCTGCCCCCCCGGGGAGCTAGGTACAAACCATCACGCAGATGGCTGCTTGAGCTGCGAATTAATTAGTAGACGATGGCACTGTGGTCATGATTAACTCTATTACTGCAGCAAGGAGTAATTGGATAGGTTTGGGTTGGTTGGGGGGATGCTTGTAAGTAGGCATTCTGGACGATGGGAAAGCATCTCATAACGTCTCGTTAAGTGTCATTCGAAGATCTTAATTAGATCAACGTTGATAGGAAGTTGGCATGCAGACCCAAAGCCAGATGAAATGCTGCAAACGAAGGGTGGTGCTAAAAGACCTAAGCAGCTGACGGTGGGAGCGAGATATCTGTTGGGTTGCAAAGAGGGATCGGTGTGAGGTCCCGTCCTCTGCTAATGAGCAAGGACGGGACCTCACACTGCTAGTGCGTCTCTCTGCTAATGAGCAAGTACGTGGAGTAGAAACAGTAGGGCAGGAAAGTTTGGAGATGCCACTGCGGTCTTTCCTGCCCACGTGCATAGGGGCTGGACCCGATGATCTCGTGAGGTCCCTTCCAGCCCCTGACAGCTGTGAACCTGTGCCACAAACACGAGACGCAAGGGAGGAATCGTACAAAGTTAGTTTACAATTATGGACCGGTGGCCTGCCGTTGATTAAGGACGGCTCCCCAGTGATTTGAAGCTGAGCTCTGCACTGCAGCCCAAATACATCGGGTCCCAGGGTAGGGTATTAACCCACAGAATTGGGACAGATATTTCTGGAGTCCAACAGGAACGATGGGAGGGAGCCTCTTGGAAAAGCAGGAAGTTGGCAAAGAGCAGGCGACAAATGGGGTGCGAGTTTGCAACTCAATGTAGCAACAAAACCAACAAGGGGAAAAAACGGGCAGTCAGATTTTGGGCATCATAAAGGAGAGATGTCATTGTGCCCTCTGTACGTCTCTGGTGAGGAGGCTCCCAAAGACGGCGTTCAATTGTACGCCTCTGAGGGGACATGATAACCGTCTATAAATAATTGAGGAGCAGAAGCAGTATGAGCAGCGAGAGAGTGAGGCTGCTACAAGGGGATATCACTGGGAGTAATGGGATAAAATTAAGCTAAGAAAAACATCGCCGTAGTATCTGGATTTGCACCCCCCAAAAGGTTAGGTGTGTTCAACTGTGAAATCAGTTCCCAAGGGAAGCAGAAGTACCCCCCGGCTTTCAGTCATTTAAAAACTTGACTGGACAAAGCTCCGGCTAATAGATTCTGGGAAACCTTTGCATTGACAGGGAAATGGATGGAAATTATCTTCTTCATCCCTTTCTCTTCGGTGGCCAAGATTTTGCTGGCTGTTTTTAAAAATAAATTGAAAGGAAACCTTGAATTCTGTCTGTGAACAATGCGGTGCCCCCTTTCTTGTGGCAGTGTTTAATCCGCCCTCTTTTTAAAAGGTTAGAGAGATGTCTTTGTTAGCAGAGAAAGAAACCACAAGTTTCCAAACAGCAATCCTGAGGCTTGGTCACGGAAAGCTTGCGGGGCTGAAAATTGCATCCGTTCCTTTTGCCGGTGGTGGATTAAACGTGAAATGTCAGAGCACAGGTGGCAGTCCTTTTCCCGGATCGCCGCAGGAGGAAAGGTGCTTTTCTCGGAGAGCTCAGAGGGGATGATCAGCTCTTCAGCCACGGTGGCAAGGAGCCGTGATCCAGCCCACTTAGAAGCAACTCCGCCTTGTCTCATCTCACTGCCGTTGTGACTGGATCCCCGTTAGAAGCTCGTAGATGTGTGTTTCAATTGCGTTTACCTCTGGTTCATGCCACATATCTGTTGGCCAATGTAAATTTGAAATAAAGCAAATTAACCCGTGCGACATACTGGTTTGCAAGATGCCTGTCTTGCACGGTACTTCGTGTGTTATTGTATAACAGCGTCACCAGTTGAGCCACTAACTTAGCATTGGGGGCTGAGTAAGTGCTGTGTTGGTGTTTTATGCAAGTGCAAAATCTATCTGGTCTTGCAGCTTTTTAAGAGCATGAGAAAAATGTCTACGGGGGAGTGAGAGGGTCTCCTCTGCCCTAACAGAAAATAATAGAATGAATACTTGCAGGTTTTAGCATCTTTATTTGGGAGCCTCCAAGCACTTCATCAGCATTAGTTATAGGTTATTACTACCGGCATTAGCAGATGATGCTGTATTCATTTAGGAAGGATGTACCCAGCCTGCGGCACTTGCGGTGGTCAGTCCACGAGTGCGATCCTAGGTGTCATCCTGGCCCCACGTGCCAACACATCTCCATACACCAGGTGTAGTCGCACCATGCTCCAGTCCAACCCTGTGGGTCTGATCTGACACGGCCCAGTTCAGCCAGGGAGCGACTCTGTGCACTGGCCCGACCATGCGCTAGCACAGTCTAGCATGCAGGGCCGTGGTATCCATCCAGTGGCAATTAACAGTGCTGCCGTTCCCCTGCCATCAGATTTCCAGACCTTTCGGGAGCCCGCAGGCCAGGTGACCCGGCTCTGTGGCCTGGAGGCTGAGCACCATTGAATTAGGGTAAGACAGGAGCATAAGCATAAGAGCATGAAATGTGGTGTGTATTTGTACATGGTAGCATGGGGGAGCAGAGGGATTCTGCTTCACTCTGTGTCCACTTTATGGATGGATAAACTTAGGCAAAGAGAAGCTGGGAGACTTGTGAAAGGTCATTTGGAGAGTCGATGACAAGGGTCTGGAAGCGCGCCAATGAGCTGCGACTGCAGCCCCCTTCACACCCACTTGAAAGTTGTTTCTCAGGCCCTTTCAGTCCACCGGAGTGAGACTGCCTCCCCCTTTGACCAGCACCGTTCTCACCGACTCTCCCTGGGGGCACTGGTGGTCACGGGAGCTGTGCTCCTTCAACCCATTGCCAGTCGTGCCCAATGCATTTCAACAGGGAAGCAAGCAGCTAATCAGCATCTTTGTGCATAATGTCTCTTCTGTCAGCAGGGTTTCAGTAGCACAGACATTAGTCATATTGCTGAAAACATTAAGCAGGCAGCGTCTCAATATTTTGACTGAAGCATAATCTCTGATTCAGGATTATGGGTGCATTTTATATGAAATCTTTATTAGATGATCTGCTTGACTCGGCAGTAGGAGACTGTGTCTTTAGTCTCCTAGTCCCTGGTTCCAGATAGGCCTCCCAAGTTCCTACCTTTGAGACCGTTGGCGTGCGTTGAGTTGGCGGCTTTCACCCAATCCTTCCTGCATAGGTTTTTGTTGCACAGATCCAAAAGGCACTAGGTAGCAGTCTCAGTAGTAATGCTGAGAAGCAGGTGAGCCAGAAAGATTAAATTAACTTTTCCTTTCTGCTTATGAAATACAATCCTTAAGCAGCATCAGTCCAAGTAGCTCCATTGACTGCAAGGGAGGGGTGAGGATATGGACCCATTTGAGTACATAATTAACATTAGCAGGTGTTGTTCGGGGAGCTGCTTGCACTGTATCTGCCCATATAGTGCCTGTCCTGTGGATACCTGGAAAAGTCATGCTTTTTGAACTCAGTTAGGAACCAAGCATTCATAAATATGATGCATTTCAGAACAGGATTCGTTGTGAAGCGAAGCAACTACCTATGCAGCAAGTAAGAGTTATCCTTTCCTGCCATGCCTGTTGTTGATTTCTTTCAGGAGCATCGTCCAGTCGGATGAAAAGCTGGTTATCAGTGCATCCTGGGCAAAAGACGATGACATCAGCAGGCTCTTAAAGTCTCTACCCAACTGGATCAATATGGCCCAGCCCAAGCAACTAAGACCTAAGAGAGAAGAGGAGGAAGACTTTATAAGGTAGGTATCTCACCATTGATGTCCTAACCGGCTCCATAATGCTCTGATGACAGCAACAGGAACAATTGTTGTTAAAAATGAAGAAGTAATTTATCAGGACTGTAAAGATTGTGGTTCTGTCCCTGTGCAGCAAAGCATGGGTGGGTATCTAAACTTTTGGGGCGTGAGCTATTTGTAGATGTCATGCCATGAGGGTCTTCACCATGACGCCAATACCATATCAATATTTAGCCCAATCTAGGCAGCAAAAATAATATTTAACTAAAGGTATTTCTATAATCTTAGCTCATTTTAAAGTTCTCAGAATACTACCTAAAATAAAAGCATGCAATCATGTTAAGAAACCAAAGTTTCTGTAAGGTGGGTAGAGAACTGGCCAGATCATTGGGTTCAAAGGGTAGTAATGAATGCCTCAGTGTCCAGTTGGCAGCCGATATGAAGCAGCAGGTCCCAGGGGTCAGTCCACCTCCCAGAGCCTCCTGCCTCCCTGATGGAGCTGTGTGGGGGCCTGGTGCTTCCCTCCGTGGCTGCAAGACCGCCCGGGCCAGGTGCCAGCAGGCAGGTGCTGCCTGGGGGGCACTGCCACCACGGAGGGACGCACTGGGCCTCTGGCAGCCGCAGAGAGAAGCACTGGGCCCCCACACAGTAAGGACCACTCAGTCTGCCAGCAGCTTGCCCCCTCCCGCTACCCAATGCTGGAGAGGCAGGTAAGGATCAGGCCCCCACCCTTGTGTACACGCTATGGGGGTTTAGTTCAGTTCAATTCTCCCCAAATTGAAACCATGGAAATAATGTCTTTTTAAAAACCCAGGGTTTTAATTTAGAGAGAACTAAACTGAATTAAACCCACGTGTTGTGTACAAGCAGCCCTTTATGGAGTCTGTAAAAAGAAGTCTTAGAGGGGATTGAACAGCAGCCTTCAGCTCCCTGCAGGGGGTTGCAAAGAGGACGGAGCTGGGCTGTTCTCCGTGGTGAGACAACAGGACAAGGAGCAATGGGCTCAAGATGCAGCAAGGAAAGTTGAAGTTGGATATTGGGAGAACTTTCACATGACAAGGGGTAGCAAAGTCCTGGCACAGGTTACCCAGAGAAGTGGTGGAGTCTCCGTCCTTGGAGGTTTTTAAGACCTGGGTAGACAAAGCCATGGCTGGGATGATGCAGTTGGGGCCGGTCCTGCTTGGAGCAGGGGTTGGACTAGATGTGAGCTCCCGAGCTCCCTTCAACCCTCATTTTCTCTGGTTCTGTTGTACTATTGCTACTCGTGTTGTAGCAGTACTTTTGAGAGCATTGTCAGTGCAAATCCTGGCGTTTTGTATTCTCATCCAACTTCTCGCAATGTGTCGCTGCCATTCTCACACAGTCATTAAGGTGGTCATCTGTCAGAGCCATCCTGAATATGGATTTCAATATTTCATTGCTGAAAACCCAGCTCCGCTCAGGTATATTGACTTGAAATGCACACTTAATCAAAGGAAATCTCCTTTCAAAAATGGCAGTTTGAATTTGTCTGCTAATGGCCAAAGTCTGGCTGAGGTGATCTTGCCTCTAATTGCACATCTGTTTGCAGATTAGGATTTCCATTTCCAGGTTAGCTGCATTTCCCTGGAAGACGTTTGCAGTCTGATCAGCAATTTTGCTTATATCACTGACAGCAAATGGATTAATAATGTAAAGGACTACTGGCTTGATACGGGTAATGTCAAAAGAAGTCTTGACAAGATTACTGAGAATGCATAGTCTTATCAAAGTTAATTTATTCAACTTTTTTTTGCAAGGCTACGGGAGGAATACAAAGACTCTTTTCTGGAATTGGATCATCAATAGCTCTGCTCTCTTTTTTTAAAGTATTTGCCGATCCCATTTGTGAGTCATGGGTTTCCCTTCACTTTGAATGTCCAGATTAATGCCATTAAGCGTGAATATCAGACTGGGGAGAAAAAAACCAGCTGATCACTTATGACTACTGAGTTTTTCATCCTATTCTCCTCTGTATTTTCAAACGGTATGTATTTCTGGGAGGAAATATTGTTATCTTGTCGGTACTTCCCCTTTGCTGAGCTCTTGTACCTCTTCGTTGAAGTTTAGACGACCGCAGTGTGCAGCAGTCTGGGGTGTCGGAAATCCGCCTGGGGTTGATTTTATTGTTTTCAGAACTACACCCATGAGGTGCGGACGGTTTCTCAGTTTGATATATGAAGCCTGATGGTGGGTTGTACAGTGGCAAGTGCAATCGGGGAAACCAGACTCTTCCTTGCACATGAAAAGAAAATCGATATTACTACCTCCCACGGCATGGATGCTTTATGGGCTATTCTTGGAACACATTTTAGGATGGTTCATCCTTTTCTTCCATGCTGATCTCCAGCTCTTGCAAAATGTCTTGCCCACAAGTTGTCTTTCTCAGCAGAATAATTTTCAGCTGGCTGTCTTTGAAATTGCCATTCTCAAGCCCCATTCAAAGAGGACAATTAAACGGGCAATCTCAACAACCTTCCTTGACTCATCTCATTGGAAGCGGATGACCAGCATATTTGCAGCTACTTTGTTCACCTTTCCTTCAGCATCTTCAGAAATGACTGTGGCTCGTCTTGACGACTCCAAGAATTAGACGTCTTCTGTAACGTTCAAGGTTTTGGTTTTTGTTTTGTTTTTTTTAAATCGTCAAATGAAGGGTCTGTGACTGCAAGTAAACACTCTCTCACTAGCTCGCCACCTTCACATAGTTTCTTGTTTTGACAGGCTTTCTTGAAAGAGGCATTTATTGCAGATTTGCTTGTGTGCTTGGTAAAAAATACTTCGCTGAGTGGCTGAAGGCACTTTTCAGAGCCTCTGCTTTTCCTTGGCCTCCTCCCTCTGCGCCCCCGCGCGTTGCTGTTTTGAGGCTGTTTAGCACAGTGCTTCTGATGCAGTATTGTGAAGTACCACTTAAGGGTTCATTTCTTCCCACCAGGCGCACAGGTATGGCAAACAAGGCAAGCACAGTTACACTGACTTTCATGGAGAAATATTGCTCCTACTATTTGTGATGAAAGTTGTACTTCTCTCTTGGTAGTTCACAAGAAGCCATTTGCTTTTAAAGGTGTGGACACGTGGCACTACAGAGTAATTAGCCCTGGACCTGCTCCACAGTGAATTCAGGTCTCCTAAGCCAACCTGCTTGCAGTAGGCACTGTTACAGCACACGAGAGTGCTGGCTAGCAGGGAACCAGCCTTCATTGAGCAGACGGCTCCCGCGGGATGTAGTCGGGTAGGTGAGCGGAGGCGTGCGGTACTATTCCCCCATTTTCCTAAGACAGGGGCGGGCAATTATTTCAGGTGGAGGGCCACTTACCAAGTTTTGGCAAGCTGTCAAGGGCTGCATTTTCCTTTCTGGTGCTAGGCAGGGGCTTCTGGTGGGGCAGGGGGGACTGGGCAGGCCTTGCTGCTGGTTCCTGCCACTGGCTTCCCCTGGGTCCTACTGCCCGTGGCTCCTGTCATCTTTAACAGGCAGCCAGGAGCACATAAATACTAATTTTCTAAATTATTAGGGACCCCGCAGGCCAGATAGAATGGCCTGGTGGGCCAGATCTGGCCCCTGGGCCATATTTTGCCCACTCCTGCCCTAACATCCCAGATCCCACCACTTCTCTACTGTGTTACCCCCCCCCAAGTGCTTTTGCAATCCAATGACTGTCTACACATGTGGGGAAGATGACTTTCATTGCATGCACTTGCCATGGTAACTTCAGCTGATGCACATATTGGGGGCAAAAGCTCTACCTCTGCCCCATCAAACCTCCACACGAGCAGTGTGTCCTTTGCATGCTACAGGTCCACCATTTCTGCATCAGAACTTGGGCCAATGTGCTTGAAGTTAAGCGTGTGCCTAAGTGAGTTGTTGAATTGGGGTGTAGTGAGACAGAGAATCTCTGTGTGGTTGACTGGTGCTCACTCTTGTCACCCATCACCGTGAAGCTTGTCACAGGGCTTGCTGCTGGATTCCAGTGATCTTTGCTTTGATCATGATGGATGAATAAAGAATCATGCCTAGAGTTACTCTTTCCCAACATCCAGAATGGACGGAGAGAAGAAAGCGGAGATCTTCCACTCTCGTGAGCCCGGAGAAGGAAAAGATCCCACTTGAAAGTCTATGGCAGTCGATGGACTTCTGCTTTTGTCAGGGAACATTTTGATCGTGACTGAAACTGCCACAGTATGGAATTAAGAGTTATGGGAAACAAAAGGGAGGTGATAGTGGTGAATTTGGGGAGCTGCGGGAAGGAAAAGTTGAGAACAAGTGATCAAGGTGCAATGAGAGCCAGTCAGTTTTGGAGTGGCAACAGCACACGTGTGGTTTCTCTTTGCTCCCAGCAATCCTCTGTGGAAATCTTTGGGATATGCAGTTACTATACCCACTGATGCCCAAGTAGCGGAGTTGCTTTTATCTTCTGTATTAACAAAACCTGCAGTGTTATACAGTAGCCTTTGAAAAGACAAATGAGCAGTTTGCCTTTCACTGTACAATGTGATTTCTTCCATCCCCATGAATCACTGGCTAATTCCAAAGAAGCTGGTGACTCTGGTTAGCCAAAAGGCTGTCTGCACGTTCCCATCATGATTCATCATTTCCTTGATTGGCATTTAGCTATAAAATGTTAAGGGTAAGTGAAGCTGTTTAAGATTAGTCTAATTCACTCAGATTGTCTTTTTACTTATTCAGTGAATGCCAGAACAATAAAATAAAGATGATTCAATGGAGAGAGAGAGCAAGAGAGAAATGATTAACAGCATAAAATATGGCTACTCATGGAAACGTTTGCTCATGCTGCAGTATGCCAGTATATCGCAAAAGCCTTTCGTGGTATCTGGGAGTTTCAGAGAAAGAAATATGTACTGCTTGTCAGGTAAACGTGCTATCCCTGTGGTTTTAGACGTCACTGAATAATCATTCCTGTTCTAAAGATGGACTTCCCAAGCTTTCCTTCACTTGCACTGATCACTTTTCACGTGGATTGTGGTGGGTGCTGTTGGGAAGAGTTGGAGAGTGATCGTCGAATCCTAGCGGCATGGCAGCTTATGTCAGAACTCCCCTCGACTTCAATGGTACCAAGATTTCTGCTTCTATATCAGTTCTTTTTATTACTTAACTAGCCATTAATGGCAGTATTTCCATTAATGGCAATATTCCCATGCTCATGCTGGCATGCACTAACCCTAGATGTGCAGAAGTGAAGCTGTTCTGGGAGGATCCTGCTGTGACTGCTCTCAAGACCTGCTTCTAACTTGCTTGATGTGGCAGAAATAGAGATGAGACTGGGCACCCCTGCAGGGCCGGGGGCGGGTGTCGTACAGACTAGCTATACCTTGGAGTGCAAAGAGCAAATACCCATGCAATATGTTTTGCAGGGCTTGGTCTGTGAAGGAAGGGACTCTTGCCTTTCCATCTGTGTTTTGCAGCATGTGGTATAATAGATCCTAATCCTTCCCAAAGATTTGGGGTGCTCTTGTGATATCAATATAATGATAATTGCTCCTCTGGTTATACCCAGTCAGTAGTTATCAGTGGGAGGGGAGTATGCATATATGCATGCGTGTATGTGCATGCACGCATATTCATATGTATGTAGGTATATAATGTGCGCGTGTGTGTGTATATATGTCCCACAGGAATCTGGTGTGTGGTCTGATAGAGATTTCTTGGAAACTTCAAAACAGCATTTAATTCTTTTGTCCATTTTTTTCTTTTGTTTTTTTGGTTTTTTGCACTTGGCTACATTTACCACCATTTCCCCTAAAGCTGAAAGGTGCATTTTTGCTCACTTCTTTGAATGTTTCTTAGTATCAGCTGTTCATTAAGGAGGGTCTGGAAATAACATTCATCATCTAAATGTCTGTCTGTCTTCGCTTCATAGAAATTGGCCGGGGGGCTCATTTTGCGGCATAACGTTGAAGCGGGTACGTCCAGTCATCTTTGCATTGCATTATCCCAGGTGTGTTTTAAAGAGGCAGATTCCCTCGGTATTGACACAGCTGGGTGTTGTAACAGGCTCCATAGACCGAGTCCTTGAGCTAGCCGGGGAAGTGTTAATACTTTTGCCGCAGCGGGGTATACTGATGACGTTCAGAACAAGGCAGCGATAGCTGGGAGGAAAAGCTGGGGTCTTCTGTGACCTCTCCGTCAGTGAACTCCAGCGGGAAGACAGCAGAGGCGAGTAGGAAGAGCGCTGCCCCATGAGGCTCTCCAAGGAACGGCAGAAATACATAAGCCCAGGGAAGTGCACGCCCTGGAGAAGGCTGGCTGGGGTGTGTGAGCCTGGAAAAAAGAGACTAGAAAGGTTTGCCCCAAAGGGAGGCTATTTTGTTAATAAACCAGACTCCAAAAATCTAATTCTGAGTGACTCCCCACACCCGTGCACGGGGTTTAAATGACAGGAAAGGGAACAGAGGTGCCCTGTACACCCAGTGTGGGGGGG
>JAGPOW010001296.1:137837786-137849725 GCA_030014935.1 Caiman crocodilus
CCAGGCCATTCTGTCCAGCCCGCAGGGACCCTAAAAAATTTAGAAAATTAATATTCATCTGCCCTTGGCTGCCTGTCATGCGGCCCTCGATGGCTTGCCCAAACTCAGTAAGCGGCCCTCCACCCAAAATAATTGCCCGCCCCTGACATAGGAGGTTGTTCTCAGCAGCTCCCTCCCTCTTCGGTCCTGCCAGACCCCGATCCGGGACCTCTTCTAGACGCGCTACGAGACCTCCCAATTTGTGCAGGCATTAAACAAGGAAAGCTAAGCCGAGATGTGGATGTGGCGGTTCTAGTTTTCTTTTAAGTTATTTTTTCTCGTCATTCTCTTGTTTTATAAGTGATTGTGGTTTCCTATTGAAAACTACCCGAAGTCTTTGCTGGGAAGGACGGCATATAAATGGAATAGATTGGATGCATCGATAGGTAGGTAGATATAACGCCTTCGGATGAAATCCCATTCAAGTCAATGGTAAGACTCCCATAGAGGTCACCGGAGCAGCATTTCACTCCTGGTGCATTATCAAAAGTACATTTGTTGAACTATGTCCATAGCTTTTCTTTTTTTTTCTTTTATTGTTTCCCTTCATTTGCGTCCCGCTAAAGGAAGCCTGTAATTTTTCCATCAAGTGACATAGGAGATGCTGTCTGAATACAAATCTGTAGATAATGGGTAACTTATTTTCAGGCATAACCATCCATCATAACTGTAAATGCCGTGGCAAGGGAAGCAGCGTCGGGTGGGTATGGCAGCCTTTTGGGAAATCCACTAAGGAAGTCCTGTATGTAGGTGACTTTTTGGTTAGCCTGTCAGAAGGCCCTTGCTTCAGATAAAAATTCAATAACCTTTCGCTGTGCATGTGGCACAATTATCACTCATTTAAAAACAGGCCTGCTAATAGAGTGTTTTATCATGCTGGGCAGTCTCTGCATTGTTCATTATTTAGTGTTTGCTAAGCTGATGGCACTTCCATAGCTCTCCCCTTATCTCCACTTCTTCAGAATTGGATTTTATATTTTCCGAACCAGTCAGATATGACAAAGTCATTTTCGTCTTCTCTTGTCTTTTAAGGAAATACAAACTTCCTTTTAACAATACCCATTTAGGGATTAAAGTTGCTGGTAGAGGCTGAATTAACAAGAAAAGTCAAGTAAATTTTAAATAGATGATGTATTAAATGAAACGGGTTTTCCACTCCTCCTTCCCCCGTTTCTGTTTCGTTTTATGTGGCTATGGTATGTATTCTCATCCATTCCCTTTTTTTAAAACACACGAGCCCTCCAAATATTTTACAGAAATGAAGCATGAGGTTACGGTTATGTATGTCTACAATGCATCCACATACAGGTATAGATTCATATATCATACTGTGTATACCTAAGGAGTTACTAAATTTATTATTAATTCACTCAGATTCACTCCAGGCCGTGGGTTGGATCTGGGGCCAGATCTGCGGACCCACCAGCAGCTGCAGCGGGCTCAGGGGTGAGCAGTAGCATGAGCCTGGAAGCTGGCAGTGGCAGCGGTGTGGGTCGAAGGGCAGGCAGCAATAGGGAAAGTGAGGGCTGTATCTGCAGAGCCCTCACTCCTCCGCCTGCCACGGCTGGTCATCTCCATTGGGGTCCAGGGACCCCAAATTCTGTGGCAGGCCATGCTTCATTGCCCACGGCCCCCAACTTCTGCCGGACTGCTGCTAGTCAGCCATGTGCGTGACACCCCCGACTTAGTCCATTATTATGTCTTGATCCATGCGTGGCTTCTATTTCTTGTCCGTGATGAGCAGGGATCCTGGTTTTCTCTGTTTAAAAATCACAACTTTTCTGACAACCCCTCAAATACCCTGATTTAAACAAAAACAAATCTCTCTCTCTCTCTCTCTCTCTCTCTCTCCAGATTATAGATCTATATCTATCTATATAGATATAGGTATCAATTGAACAGGAAGTTTTGTTGACATTTACAATTTTAAAGCAGTTTGGAAGCCTACCAGTACCTCAATCACTATAATAAAGTAAATTCCAAGTCCCCATAAATTATGGTATCTGATTTTGGGTTTTTTATCATGGAAAATCAGAGCTCCCCCAACCCCCTTTGCTCACCAGGATGCAGGTTCAGGCCCAGGTCTGCAAACCCCGTCCCCCCCCCAACAATGCCGAAGCCCTGGCTGCCACCCACAGAAGCGAGCAACCTGGCATGGCAGGACAGAGAGGGCTGGGGGGTGAGGGGAAGCTCCTCACCTCCCTGGCAAGGTGCCCCCTGCCTTTCCAGCAGCAGCAAGGGGCACAACTTTGCGCTGCTGCCGAGCGGGCAGTGAGTGCTTCACCATGCTGGCACAGGACTCGCAGCAGCAAAGAGCTTCCCCACCTTGCCGAGCTCTGGCCTGCCATGCCGGGTCCCACCCGCTGGGCCATAGAGGCCCTGGGAGGAGAGCAGCAGGGTGGGAAACCCCAGCCCACAGCAGGCAGCCTGCTCCACACAAGTGTAGGGAAGAGGTGCACCCCGCCTGGTAGCGCGTGCAGTGGGGGAGCCAGTCTGCCCGCGCGGACAAGTCGCCCCTGGCTCCATCCTGCTCCCCGCCAGGGCCCGGCAGCTGCACTTTCCAGCCCCAGCCCCAAGCCCCCTGCACCGCCTGGGCTCAGCACCAGTGCCAACCCCAGCCCTGCCCAACTCCCTCCCTCCATCAGGTGGCTTCAGTCCTCCCTCCACCACACTGTTATCTGCAGGAGCTGCTCTCTAGGCTTCTGGGTGGCTGTGTACGTGCGTATGTGTGCACATGCACGCGGTGCCCCTGCCTCACCGCCCTCTTCCCGCTCCCCCTGCCCCGGCAGGAGCTCTGCCCGCCTGCAGAGAGCTCTTTGCAAAAGTGGAAAATTCACGTGCGTCTCTGTTAAAAAAAAACCTATTTTTGTCTCAGTTAAAAAGGAAAAGCCGTGTTTTTTTCTGGTTCTCCATGAGAAATGCAAGACCCAGCTCCCCACAGATGAGGCTGCTTTTAGGGCCGTTATGTTACCTCGAGCATGCCGCGGTTCAAAGACGAGGATTGGAGCAAGACTCTCAGGAAAGGATTCACTTTGAGACCCAAGCTGTGCGTCCTTGTCCGCAAACCACGGTGTTGAATGGACGGAAAGTCTGTACGCTGCGGGGGTTCTCTGGGGCTGGAATCGCCGTGGTCTAGTCGAGCGAGAGGGTGACCGACGGTTTGTGGAGGAAAGGATATGTGCACGCAAGGGCTGGAGATGGCAGCGCTCGGCCTTCCTGTCGGAAAGCTTCCTAGTCGTGCCACTTCGGGGAGAGCGTGCGGTGGGGAAAGCAGCAGCCTCCTGGGAGCAGCAGCCTTCAAAGAGGGTCTTTCAAGGGATCCCCAATGTCTCTTTCTAGGATGATGGAACCAGGACTCATCCCAGGATCCTACACCTAATCTGATACGTGAAGAGCGGATAAATGCTCACGCTGCACCAACTGCTGATGGAGATGCTAGAAAACAGGATGGGGAAGGATTTCCAGGTCATCTCACCCATCTTCCGGTAGGCAAGAGGGGCTGGGCATAAAAGCTCTTCTCAGATGCTTAACAAATAGCCTCCTCGACACAGAGCGTTTCCCGGCGTTCGAAGTGCGTGCTGGAGAGAGTTAACCTCCCTGGAAAGGCATGCTTCAAGCTCCCGATTCTTTTAACGTAGGCATAATGAAACAGGTGTTATAGGGGAGGAAGCGTTGGTTTGGGAAAAACACGGAAAGAAAGATAGAAATGTCTAAAATATTATTATTGGCCCACGTGATATTTTGTGCTTTGTTTAAATCTTCACCTCCTGGAGTCATGTGATTAGGTGAGAATCTCACTGAAAAAAAGAAGGGTTGAGAAATGTAAAAGATGCTGATGATGGCAATGATTAATTTTTTTTTAATTTGGGTGATTTTTGGCATTGCCTCATGAGACATTGGGGCGCATGTCATGCTTGTTGAGCAGCGGAGGTTGAAAAGACTTAAGATCCAAAGGAGGAAAGTAAAATGCATCTTCAGTTAAAGCAAGCTAAGAAATCATGTTTGTCTCTCAAAAAGCTGCATCTGAAAGCACTTTGCAGGTTTAAATGCCACAAGCCCAGAGAGAAGTAATGAGAGAATGAAATGAGAAGATACAAACTCCAGAGAAGAGATAATGGTTTCTACAGAGATTGGAAATGAGATGAAAAGTCAGCGAGGTGGAGAGATGCAACAAGAAGAGCGTGTCGCGGGCAGAGGAAGCCAGCGTTAGAAGAATAGCACAGGAGAGAGAAAAGGTCAAGGGAGCCAGCGAGAGCCTGTCTATGAGGAAGGTTATGGGGAAAAACATAAACCCAAGGATGTGCATCCTGAACTGTTGCTCCCTAATGAAGCGAGTAGCGCAGAAGGCTCCTAGGCATTTCCAGGCGGTGGCTGGTTACAAGGTAAAGAGACTAAAGAGCTCGGTTTTGGTGACGAGGCAGAGAAAGGGGGCTTGTGTTTCCCTGTCCGAGGAGTTAACCGGGATGGGAAAGGGGAGCACCGATAAATAAGCCAGTTGCAAGCGGCAGTAGTTTGGCGAACGGGAGCCGTGGGGAAGGAAGGCAGGGATGAGCAGTGAGCTGGTACGGTGCAGGTAGAGACTCGGGGCCCAGGGATGGCACATGTGTGGCCTCCCAGCTCCTTTAGGGATATTGACCCTGGCTGCCGATCTGCTAGGGGCTGCGGGACCAGGCTTGTTCTCTTACCCAAGGCAGAGCGAGGCCTTTTGGGGGACCTGGGGAGGAGAGTATTGGGAGGAGATGGTTATCAAGGGAGTTTGGCAAAGAACAAGGTGGAGCCCTTAACCTGGAAACTGCTAAAGCCTTCCACACTGACTTCACTTCTGTTAGGCTTCCTGGCTGAGCCTGCTTTCTGCAAGACGGTGGGCCAAGGGCCTGGATCAAAACGGCGCTGAGCTTTGGAAAATTTGGCTGCACTGGTTCGAGCCTAGACTTCTGCACGTGATTTAAACCCCTACAAGGAGGATTGGAGCCTGGGCTATAGCATTGGCGGGGGGTGAGTCACACTGCCTGGCTTCTTTGCAAGCTTGAGGGGCGCGCCATACTGTCTGGACGCCTGGTCCCCTGCTGCCCGTGAAAGCTTTACCTAGCTCTCGAGTGGAAACGACGAACAAATATCAAGGAGCACTGTCTTTCTCAGATACGTGCTTCTCCTTTCAGGAACATGGTCTCTAACTGCTCATTGGAATAGCTGAACCTTGTAGTTATAATGACTTGTATTAGATGTGGAGCTAATTACTGCATTTGGCTAAGTCGGCCGCGCGTGCAGTGTTGATGGCAAGTGTAGCGCCATGCTGTAGAAACACTCTCTACCCATCGGGCCTTTGCATCTGCCACCCAGAAAAGCTGTGTCTTCCCACGAATGGCATCGCCTCGCAGCTCCGTCTCGCTCTTAGAGATGCTGGGATTGACTAGCCTTGTTCATCCATGTTTCCATGAAGACTACGTCATTTTGTCCGTGCCTGCGTTGAGCGCAGCTTGATTGTGAAGATTGCCAATTAAGCAGACTGGTAAGTTGTGTATGGGAGTGAGCACGTCCAGACCCCTCGTTCCTTGTAGGAAAGTAATTTTTTTTTCATCCCAGACTTTTGAACTATTCTTCATGTTCTGCTGTGCACTATCACAGCTTGTGTCCATCCCACCGAGAGCCCATTTCTTGTGCTCATTGTCAGGAATCCAGCAGATTTCTCCACCCCCGGCATCCTACTTCTTTAGTACTCAAGCGAGTCGCTGTTTAACACCCCTGCCCTAGTCTGTCTGGGGGGGGTTGCATGCAATATGTCCCTAGGAACAGCCTCCTTGTGTGACCCTTCCAGAGTATGTTGAGTTGAAGTTCATTTTCTGCTCGTTTCAATTGGGGAGTGAAATTAGTTGGGTGGGAAGAAGGGACTAGGGCTGTCTTACAGGAGGATGAGAATGAGGGCAGAACTTGGCCATGATGTTGTAACTGAATTGGGTGCCTAGGACTTCCTGTAGAAGCATCCAAGTGAAGAGTTTGGTTTCCTAGTGCGATCTTGCATCCAGTTAATAGAGGCAACCATCTCACTGGGTTTGCCAGTACAGGTCCCAGCGTATCCTCTGCAATGTGGGCCATGGGACTGACCTGTTGTATCTGCTGCCTTTTTCCAAACGAGTTGACTTCCTCCTCCACCAGACCTGAGCATTATCAGTGAGGGCCATGCAAGAGCAAAGGCATCTCTCCCTGCTCTGTAGACCGCAGCAGCAGGTCGGGCTTCCCGACGAGGGGCACTTTTAATGAACAACACATTTACTCAAACGTAGACGGCAACTTTGACGTAAAAGGGTGTCTGCCAGCTACTTGCCGGAGCACTACAGGTGTCTATCCCTTGACTCGTTCATTAGTGATACTACTTAGCATACGTGCAGCACCTTCCAGCTACAGGTCTCTATATACCATGCAAAGGATGTGTTAAGATTGCCGCAGTATCTAGACGAAGTTGACCATGGAGCATGCAGGGCGTTGGCCTGCCTTTTATCTCGCGCCGAAGCGGTCGGCTGTTACATCGGGCGAGAGCTCTGATGGTTAATGGAAGGCATCCATCAAAGCTGAGAAAGCAGTATCTTTAAAAATTGATGGGAAGGCCCCTTTAAACCACTCGGCCAATGTAAAGTGACCCATAATTTACGCTCACTTTAAGGCTCGGCGGTGCTGGCAGGGTGGTATAAAGGTACCGTAGAGTAAATGAAAACCGGGCCCAGTGTGAAGGTTAAAATTGATGCCTGTCATTTAGTAGTCAGGCCCTGCTGTTGTGGTGAACTCAGCTAGGTCTTCCCGTTTAACCCAAGTGTTTCTAATGAACTGAATTAAAGCTCTTAAGTGCAGAGATATTTCCCTCAATTTGGAGCTTTTTTTTTTCTTCCATCACTTGACTTGTAACGCATCACATTGTATTGATTGCTCTTAGGGAACTTTTTTTTCTCGAGACCTCTTATTAACACACAACTTTATTTAAAAGCCAGAATAATTAAAGACCATAAAAGTCGGTCTGACCTCAAATGGCAATAGGAGGACACAGCAAATGCAGCTGCTTCGTTTTGCCGTAAAAGTGGATTTTTTTTTAAAAACAGAAAAAGCAGTAAATCTCCTCTTAATGCGAAACATCTACCATTAGCTTCAAGTGCTAAATTTTGAGTGCTTGTATTCTCTGCTGAATTCCTGTTGCTTTGATATCACTTCAGCTAAACGAGATCTTTCCTTTTTAGCAACCGTAAGCAGTTTTGTCTTCTTCCAAATACCCATTCCGCCCCTCAGCTCAACTCCAAAGTTAATGGCAGAGTTTCTGTATTTCATTAAATGCAAGTTCAAGCCTTCCTTTTCAAGATCTTAGCTGCTCCAGGTTTTCAGAAAACCCTCTTCTTGTTTCTCTTCCCATCTTTTTGACTGCGTGCTCTCTTCCTCAGACAGTGTCCAAGGAAGTATTAGTGTCCTGGTTTGATTTCTTTCTTCCTCAACTACCTCTTCTTCAGCTGATCATATTCACTTTGTCTTCATCCCCCTTATCTTCCCCAGCAACTTGCAAATAGGTCCACCTTGCCTTAAACAATCGAATACCTTGTCCATCATCTTGCACCCTCCCTCTTATCGTCCCTCACTGTTGATAATGTTATTGCCCACACCATCATGCAGGCGCGTTATCAGAAGTGTGTGAGAAGCAGATGTCAAGAGGAAGAAGCGTAGGGTTTCAGTTTAGGAAAGGCGTGATAGCCTGGTGCTCTAAGGCACAGATGATTTTTAGGTTTTGTGTCCAACGTGGCCACGACGATCATCTAGT
Source organism: Caiman crocodilus (assembly GCA_030014935.1). NCBI lineage: Eukaryota > Metazoa > Chordata > Crocodylia > Alligatoridae > Caiman > Caiman crocodilus. Next base: position 137,845,618 of record JAGPOW010001296.1, read on the forward strand.
CTCAAGTCTGAGTCACCAGAGGATTCGAGGAGGAGCCCCTGCGGCATGCAGCAAAGGTGCGTGACTCAAATGATCTGAAATCCATCAAGAGCAAGAGCATGCGGTTCATACGGATAGTGGTTGGGTTCACATCACCCAGAGCTGCTTGCATTCAATGTAAAAGTCTTAGCAGGAGGAGCCTGCTGGGGTGCAGATGCCTGTCAGGATATCCGTCCAGGAGGCGATCTCCAATACTAGGTTCCTATTCCAAATGGCTGTGCTGCTTGCATTAAAGTGCCTTTGCATCAGTGGTTGTCGCAGTGCCCTCAGCAGGGCTCTGCCTTCGTTCTCTCTGAAAGGGCTCCAGAGTAGGTGGGTCGTTTTACCAAGTCAAAACATGATTTTTTCTAGCTGCCAACCCTACAAGCTCGGCCTGAAATCAAAAAGTCAAGGGATGCATCCCAGCCTGTAGCACCAGCGTGGGGAGCAAAGAACTGAGCCGGCTGCTGTCTGACAAGGATCCAGCTGGCTGCCCCACGGCCTTGCAGGTGTAACGGCAGTAAACAGTTGCTCATGACAGTAAAGTCAGAAGGTTCAACTTTGAAGACATGTAGGGTGCAGGGTGACGTCTGGGCGTTGGCACAGACAAAGTCTTGCAAAGTTCAAAGAACTGAACTTCATTTTGCGACATGCAGATGATTTTATACGTGTGTGTGTGTGTGTGCGCGCGTGCGCGTGCGCATGTGTCGAGTGGGACAGCAGCATTTTGGCAGTGCCAGTGTTATAGCTGTGGCTGTGCTTTCAGATGAGACTTGGCAATCGAATCGATGTCCGGGTGCACAAGTGCCTGGCGTGCAAGTCATCCCATGACAAACAACCCACTCTTTTGCCTGAACATGGATAATTAGGCACTCAGTCACCAGCCGGCTACATTAAACTAGGCTGCCCTGTTTTCTTGGGAACGTGAACTCCCCTCTCCGTTCGGTGCCCTGCCTCTTCTCCCCCTCGGACCTTTGCACAGAAACGACTCTCGTGGTTCACCTGCTGGCTCTCCTCCCTCTTTGCTCTTTTCAGCACAGGTTTCATGGTTCGGGAAGTGGAAAGATGGCGGGCTGACTTGGTCACTCAGAGATTTTTGTCTCTTCTCCTCGATGTTTATGCTGCTGTCACAGTCGTAGGTATTGATTCGAGCCTTGGGGTCAGTTCGTAAGGTTCAGAGTTATAACAGCACTAATTACACTTGTTCCAGCATCGTTTCCTCCCCCACCACCTGCGGGCTCTGGGGATTGTCATGTAAACCAATGATCTCAGTAGTAATAGAGTCAAACCAATGATTTCTGGCTGCTAATGCAGAGAACGCAAGGTCTGTCTTCATGGCAACAATTTCCACGCAGATCCCTTGCATGCCGTCCAGCTGTAGATCAATCTGTTTTCTGCTGCTAGGAATATGACTCAGTGGTGCCAGAGGTGAATTGATCCACTGCCTCTCATCTCTCTTCATTTGATATTTAAAGCGACCCAGCTGCAAGTGTAAATGGGTCAAGACGATGTCCAGCACTCGTTGAGGGCGCGGGGGTTTCCCTAGCGCAGCGAAGCCGTTAGGCTGCTTTATTAACATGGCTGCACGTGCGTGCATCCAGGCGAGTAATTTATGACTTTCGGGGCAAGGATGCAAACTTCCGTGTTTCTGCAGAGTACCGGATGCGAACAAGTCGGACTGACTTGGGGTCTGTGCTGCACCCTGTGCCTAGGACAATAAATACCGGGCTCTGCTGACCTAGTGACGCTCCCAAATCCTCTCCTGAGTGGTTCTGTGCCCCCCTCCCTGTCCGCATACAACACCTGGAAAGTCTTCCCCTCTCCTTTGCAGCAAGCAGCCTACCTCTACATCCTGCCAGCAGAAGATACTTTTTTCAGTACACTTTTCCAGCAGCGATCTCCACTCCGTCATTCCTACCGCCTTCCTAAACTTTTGTTTCCTCGCTCGGTTATATTACTTTAAAAAAAACCCTGCATCTAAAAAGACGAATCCATTAGATCAGAGGGGTAACTACTAGCTAGGTGTACGCTGGGAAGAGTGGTGCGGTGGGCAGGAGAGCCGCGGCAGCGGCTGCAATTTTTGCGCTCCCCTTTTCTCCCCTCCCCGCATGAGTCAGCATCCAGGGTTGGTCCCCTGATCACCAGCAATCCTGGTTTTCTTCGATTTAAAAAAAATCCCCAACTTTCAGGTGAAAAAGTAACCCCAAATCCACATCTTTTCATGATTTAAATGAAACACTGCTAATTCACAGCTATGCAGAAATCCCTGCTGATCACCCTCACCTCACCCCACCCTCACTTTAAGCATGCTAATTCAATACACGTGCACTTAGCTGCAGTTGTCCTCAGGTCCTGCTGTTTTAACCCTGATTCTTCTTCTTACCTCTCTGCTTTTACTGTGCCGTACCCAGGTTGGGAGCAGGACTTGCAGCCATCAGTCGTGTGCTTGCTGCTATGTGTAGCGTGCTCTTTAGAGGTATGCCCTCTGCTACGCTTGCAGAGGAGGGCTCAGCAGCTCATGATTCCCCAGTCGGGGTCTGTCCCACGGCATCTCTCTTCCTCTGGCTCTTCTAGTGAGCCCAAAAGAAGGTAGCCTCTGCTTAGAGGTTGACCTGTCTTGGGGAGCATGCTGTTAGGAGAGGTTTTGCAGCAGCCCAAGAAAACAGAAGTTGCTTGCAGGGATGAATGCAGAAATTTCGGGTCCTTAAAGCTGGAGTAGAGGAAGTCAAGCTTGCACTCATACCCATGCTGAGTTACAGATGCTGGCAAACCTGCCAGCACGTCCAGGATTTCATCTCTTCCTCGGGACAGGCCGACTGGTCCCGAGCGCACGTCTTGACACCTCAGTCACACAGCTCTTAAGCCTTTTGCCTAATACCTACTTATTGATTTCCTTTTTTTGTTCCACTTTACGTGCAGAAGTCACATTCTTGTGTTGACAGTTCTCAATAGTCCGTTCATACCGAACCAAACTTGCTGATATAACCCACGCCTGCCTCTTGTTCCCATGCACCCAAAGGAGAACAGGTCCCCTTCCGTCCTCACAGGTCCCACTGTCACTGTGACCGGGGAAATGGAGTCCCACATCCTGTTCCTGTTGAGTAAAAACCTTGCAGCAATTCCCACATTGTCCACAAATCCTTGAAGTTTCTCAAAATACCAGCGTGCCTTTTTACCTGTTCCTGGACCCGAGCTTAACAGCAGAGAGGCAGCACGAGAAGTGGGTCGGATTCTACCGAGAGTTCCTTAATTTTCCGAAATACAAAGTCTATTTGCTTTGATTGCGGTTAGGTAGTGTTAGAAACGCTTTACATTCAAATACCCTTTAAGAAAATGAATGAGCAGCGTGCCTTGTGTAAAGGAGCAGCAGCTTTGGGAGTTGTTTTATGTTTGATGACTTTTGTTGGTCCGTTCACCGATTCTTAGACAAACCTCGATGCGCCTTCCACTCGTCTCCCTATGGACGTCAGAGATCCTTCCTTCCCGCACGTAGTAGGCAATTCCTGACTCCCATTTAGGTCAGAGGGGAGTTTTGCCAATTATTTCGCAGGAGCCGAGATTTCACCCCTAATCTTCGATGTGAATTAGCCAGGTGAAGCGTGCAGCCGGCTTTGAGCTAGCCACGTGCGAACAAAGGGGGGCGTGAAGCATTTAACAGGTGAAAAATGCCTCCGATAACTCAGAAGCGCCTGAACGGGTTTTTTATTAAGCTTTCCAAGCCAATTCACTTCTGAGCTGAGCAGGGGAGAGATTTCCGCAAAGAGGCAGTTTTTGCCAGGGGTGAGGGGAAGGGGCTTCCAGTATAAATGGCCAAAAAAGAGGCAAGTTTTAGAGCAGAAGGGGCAGGGGAGGCCAGTGAGTTGCTCCTCTGCCAAACCCTAGATCTGTGCAATGAGATGCTCGCGTAGTCAAAGCCCGGAACGATAATAGCCCGATTCTGCAGGGATAGATAAGGCGCGGATGGCTTTTTTTCAGTGACAAAACCCTGTTCTGTCCTGCGTGAGATTAATTCCCGTGTAGAGCCCCGTCACTGAAGAGGGGCTTGCTTCTTCCCAGCCCCTGCCAGGTCTCGGATGCCAAATATTGCCCA
>JAGPOW010001296.1:137849825-137866729 GCA_030014935.1 Caiman crocodilus
CTGCGGTTTCGGAGGGCTGTTCCGCCTCCTGTATGTATTAATTAATTAATTAATTTTTCCTCCCGCGTCTCACTCGGCGGCGTGTATTTTTGTTGGGTTTTTTCCTCCGATCGCCCCTTTCTGGCGGCCGTATACGTGCAAAAACTAATGGAAAACAAACCACTTTTAAAGGAGTTATTGCCTTTTTAAAAGTACTAATTTCCTTGTGAAATTTATGCCTGCCAGCAGAGGCAGCCGAGGGGCACCGCAGGCAGTTCTAACGAGACAATTCATTAACCAGCGAGTGTACACACGCCATAAAGAACATTAATTCGCAAAATGAAAAACTAATAGAGTGTTTAGCCCGCTCTTTATCACCGGTGACAGGCTGCGCTCTCCTCATCATTAGTGTTTACTGAACTGATGGGGGCTGCAGCCCGGCCTGCTTATCGCCGCTCATCGCAAATGAGTTTGCGAGGCTTTTTCAGCCTGCCTGGCCTTCTCCGCTCCCCCACTTCTGTTTTCACCTGCAGTTCGCAGCGCGGATGGGTGGAAGGAGATGCCAGCGCATCGCCCGGAGGGTAGCGGTTCTCAACCGGGACGCTGCAGGGAGCCACGAGACACCCCCACCCTCCCCAGGGGTGCTGCGACGCAGAGGCAGCTGGGTAAAACTGCCCTAGGCACGCGGCACTCGTGCATCCGCTTCCCCCGTATCGGGGCTCTCGGATAACCCTAAAGCAGGTAGGAGAACTGGTTTTGCAGTAGCCCTCCCAGTGCAACAGCCCTCCTGAAAAACAGAGGCACGTGGGCCGGTTGCCCTGTGCACCTTGGTGTCCAGGAGATGCCCCACAGGGTCAGACTGGAGAGGGCTGCAGCACAGCCCTGGCTTCCCTGCTTGCTTTAGGCCAGGCAGAGAGAGCGTCTCCGGCAGCTCGTCCCAGTCTGCCTGCGCAGAAGACCCATGGGGCGTTTTAACCTAAGGTAAACTGAGGCAGCAAAACTGGTGCTCAACTGGGGGTACTAAGAGCTGTGCCCTGCCTCTGAAAGTGTGGGGAACCAGTGCCATGGGCTTTTTCTTTCTTGCTTAGCACGTTTTTGCTCCTTGTGTTCACTTGTGTACGTATCCTAGTAGGGTCTCTGGAGATCTGCACACCGTGGTGCCTGCGTACCTTGAAGATCTTTAACGTTACAGCCCTAGCCCTTCTGGCGGATGACTAGACGCTGGTCCTCGAGGAGCTGGGAGGATGCTCCTGAGTTGCGGTCTTTAACCAGAAGTTGAACGTGCTGCCTGTTTAGCCATGTGCACGTGGTGGTAGCATAACTGCGGGTCCCTGGAAGTCAGTGGCCGCTGCTTTCAGTAGAAACTTGAGTTAGACCAACACCAAGTGCTCAGAAGATCCCCACAGACATTTACCTTTCATTTGTAACATCCAGGCCTGATCCTTTAAAATTCCTCTTCTCCTGCTAGGCGGTGGGGGTGAACCTGGGACCTGACCCACCACCAGCAGCGTTGGCAGAAATGTTCGGGGTGGCGTGGCTTCCTCCCCCGTCCAGCTTCTTCCGTTAGGCAGCTGCACACATTTGCATGCGTTCCCACGTGAATTGTCCCCATTAAATCAGTGGCATTATTCGGCTCTGAAGACTGTTAGAGATGCGTGTACACACGCATACACATTTGCAGGATCGAGGATTTAGACATGAACAATCAAAATGATTTTTGCAGAGATTTGAGGATGGACAAGCATCTGTCTGGGATGGTTTTGGACTAGCAAATCCTGCATTTGCATAAAGAGGTGGACCAAATGACTCTCTTTCAACCATCTGACTTCGTACAACCCTAAGATCCCAAACTGGGCAATTTAGATTTAAAGACTGAGTGAGCTACACCTTAGAGTTCCCGATAATAGAGCTTCGGCAGAAACCAGCCCCCAAGTGAACACATGAGTTGCACACAGCTGTTGTTGTTCATTATTTCTCTGGCACCACAGGTGCCCGTAGCTCTTTGCAAGAAGATAAAAAGAGCAGGCCTCTCCGCCTGGGAGAGTTTACACTGTAAATTAGATTGAGATTGCATCGCAATAGCATTAACAGATCAAAGTGGGGAAGAGAGATACGGGAGCACAAAACCTGCTTGAGAGCTGGGTCCTGGCAGGTACTCCCACTGAGGGAAAATGATTCGAGCTGATGAGCTTTGCATGCTTCTTCTTGGGCACTTTTGGGGTTTTTTAATTTAGCTTCTTTCAGCCAAACGTATTAAGCATCTTACTGTGCCTGGATCAGCAGGTAAGTCTCTGGAGGAAAGGGCAGGGGGAAGGAAAAGTGGGGGGAAGGCAAATTGAGTCCCCAACGGTGAGGGAGGGAGCCGAGCTCAGGCAGGGGTTGGGGGGAGTGGGCATGTGCCCCCCACGCCTCTGCTTGCCACCCACTTTCCCCTGCCACTGCCTGTGCCCGGTTCCCTCCCTCACCTCTGGCGCCTCAATCTGCCCCCCCAGGGTGGCGAGCGAAGGAGTGGATCCGGGGCAGGCACAGGGTGGAGCTGCGAGCAGCTCATCCGGGGGGCGGGGGGGACAGCCCAGGAGGGCATAGGGGGCACATGCCCCCAGAACTGCACGTGGGGCCAAGGCAGCACATGGTCAAAGAGCTGCATCGGGAAGAGCCTGGCACTGCCCCGGCCCCAGCCTGCCCTGCCCCATGTGCAGACTGGGGGACGTGCATCTCCCATGTCCTCCTGGGCTGTGTGCCCCCCATTCCCATGCCCCCCCTCAGATGAGCCGCTCATGGATCCATTCTGTGCCCACCGTGGCTGTGCAGCGCGTGCACCTGCTCCACTCCCCGTCACCGCTGTGTGCACGTCCCTCCCCACCTCGCCGCAGTCGCTGCAAGCCCATAGTGTGGGGGCTAAGCCCCATTAGTCCCCCCTTCCACCACCTATGCCACTGCGGCCCCTGCCACCGGGTGAGTGGGGCCTCGGTCGGGCTGGGGGAGGGTTGGAGCCCGGGTGGCTCGTCTAGGCATGCCGGAGGGCCCCTGCTGCTGCATGCACCCCAGTGGAGGCCTGGGGGGCACGTGTCCCTCCAGTCTGTCCCCTTGCACATGCATCCCAATGCTCCCAATTGCGGAGCCTCTGACCGTCGATCTCAGGCTGGCTGAGATGGACGGTCAGAGGCTCCATGATCGGGATCGACCGGGTGGTGATCACTGCGCTCAGGCATTTAGAGCAAGGAGAAAGCAGAGCCGCTTGGAAAGCAGGCCCGTCCGCTCCCACTGCAGTAACAAATGCACCGGATGCATCCAGGACCATCAGCATGGATGTTTGATCCTGGTGCCTCCCCAGGAAACGTCCGTCTCCCAGCTACGCCAGGGCAACTTCTTTCCTGGTCCTAATTCTAGGCTGAGATTGGCAAAGTGTACAGAGATCTAAGGCTGTTCCTCAAGTGCTTGTTCCTAGTTGCGATGATCTCAGATGAGATATGGGGATCTCCATGCGTTTGCCACCTCCTTTAGAAATCTGCTTGGAACAAATCCTTGACGTAGGAACTGATGTTTCCACATTGTGCGTTTTTGAGCGTGCTCCTCCTGCTTGCTTGTACAAACAGGCGTTTACAAGTCTGCTCGTTTCCTGCCGGCTCTTTACAGAGCCTTTTCTTTTAAGTTCTAATTTCTTCTTCTTCTTTATTGGCTATTATGGAGATGCCTGGAGGCTCCTAGTGCGATCAGAACTCCCTTAGTGTGTGATATGCTGTGCTGTGTGCAGCCACTTCTGACTCTAAATTTGCCACCCAAATTGCAAAGAAAATATTATCCCAGTTTTACAGATGGGGAATGAAAGCACAGGGAGAATGGATGATTTGACCAAGAGCATGCGAATTGTCTGTTGCAGAGACCAGGTTGGCCCTACGTCTCCTGATGGCTAATGTAGTGCCATATTAACAGGACCGTGCTTTTTCATGCATTTCTAGTTAGTACGCTGCACCTGCGGGCCCGATGAAGAGAGGTTAGGATGGCTCCAAAGATGCCAGTTCCAGACTCGTGTCTGCCCCAGACCCACCTGTAAGTGGGCACCTGGTCGTTTGGGATGGGAAGTCCAAGGTGGCTGGATATGATGTTGATCACATCCCACCCTTGTGTGCTCTTGGCTACAGAAGCTGGTGTGCCCTGTTCACACTAAGCAATAGCCCGTTCAGCTCAAGACGGACTTTACACCTGTTTGCTGTTGTCATTTCTCACTGAGTAAAGTAAGAATGAAAGCTGTTCATAGTGATTCTTGCTGGACCTGTCTGGCAGGAGCCAGAGTAGCAAGCAGGCCACGTTACGCCCAGTTGGGTATGGAGTAGGCCTGGCTGCCAGGCGCTCAGCTGGCCCCAGGTGCCTGCATTGAATAGTTGCCTCCTTATAAGCAATGGCTCTTTCTGTGCCCAGAAGGCTACTCAACAGGACGGATGCCTCCTTGCTCTTCATTTCTTAGTTCCTGTCTTTGATTTGACTCTGCTGCTCTGTTCCTGGTTTCCTGTTCCCTGGGGGCTGCTTGTTGGCTTCCTGCTTTCATCCTGGCTTCTGGTCCATGCCTACTGACTCCTTGTTCCAGGCTTCAGCTTTTACCCCTTCGGCTGCAGCCTGCTTGGCCCAGCTCCCTGGTGCTCCAGACTCCGCTCCGGACCCCTCTGGCAACTGGCTCCTGGTCGAACTCGGTGATCGCCCATGTATAGCAGGCTCAGGGTGACTAGCTCACTCACAGTCCTTCAGTGTCCTTTTACAGGCTTTGCTTGTCTGCACTTCCCTGCAGCAAGCTCCTTCCCGGCAGGAATCAGTCAACCTAAGCCCTTTGCACCGTGCAGACCACCCACACCAGACCGCTCGGTTTGCTCTAACCACGTACATCGTCTCTGATGCACTCGGTCTCTTGCAGGCTGAGGAGAAAGGCGCTCCAGGCAGGGTCTTCAGGCACTGCTGTGCTGACCCGCCAGCTCCTTGCATGGCTCCTGTCCCCAGGAGCCCTCTTAACTTTCTGTGTGCCATCTCATCACCTGGATCAGTTGGCCCAGTCCTCCTAGGCAGCCTGTAATCAGCTGTCACTGCCTGCAGCTGGGCTGCAATCCTTACCAGCCTGCAGGCTGCTCCCAGGCCCTTACAGCTGGCAAACCTTCTACATGACGTCCGGGACGCACACAGCTGTGGCTGCAAGCTCCAATACCCCTGGCTTGTGATTCCAGTCTGGGCCTTTGCCCCCTGCCACTGTGTGCACGCCCCTCTCCACCCCTGCCGCAGTCGCTGCAAGCCCGCGGCCGGGCTGCCTTGTGGCCCTACTGCTGCCCCATGCGTGTGAGGACTAAGTCCCATTAGCCCCCCCTTCTGCCACCGCTTACCTCCTGGTTCCTCTACAGACCTCCGCCTCCTGACCCACCAGCTCCCGATGCCCTAATTCTTCTTGGGACCTTTGCTTCCCTGGCCTTTTCTGTTGCCGATCCCCTGTGTGAGCCTCCAGAGCAGTGGTTCTCTGCCTCTTTACACTGAAGGTACCCCTTCATATCTTCTGTGAATTGAGCAGCACCCTGATTCAAAACCTAGCTGATGCATTATAGTGCTGGGAAGGAGGAGGAGAAGAAAATGTGCCCTGCAGGGAGTTGAGAGGAGGAGGAGGAGCTGGAAGGGGAGAACCTGCGCTTACCTCCTCACTTTTCTCTCTTCCTGGGGCAGCCTTCAAAGGTGACCATGGCGCCCCGGGGTGCTGGTTGAAAATCACTGCTCTGGGATCGAGACCCAGTGACCTACATCCCCACCGCACTCTCGACAATAGCAGGGATGCAGGCCTGAGTTTTCTTTCCAAACGCCGGTGCTAGAAAACGGCTTCTTTTCTTTTTCCCTCCTCCAAAAATGCAAAGAGAAACGTTACCCATATATCTCGTGCGCACTTCACAGGTTTACATTGCGCCATTGCCAAGGCAGAGCCTGTAATCTGAAAATTGATTTTCCCCTCAGTCTATTAAATCATTCGGATCCGTTAGTAGTTGTTCTGTTCGAGCAGGAAGTGGGCAGCCATGCTCGCTTTGTAGGCCTTGATTGGTTACATCGGCTTGTTTGTGAGGAGCGCTGCGGGTTTTGCTTAATATTCCCGAGGTCTGGCAATTTACATCCATCGATTTACAAGGCACAGTCTTTCAAGAGGCACCGGCGTCGCTTCAAATTACAGAATGATTGAAATCATTGGTGACCACTAGCACATTGGATTTATTTTTTCTTTAAGTTTGCTGGAATGAAACATTTCTTCTCTTCGCAAAGTCTTTTGGCTGCACCTGCGGCCGGCTGAGAGGAATCCTGTTGTACTGTAGCCTGCAAAGCCCCAAGCCCAGTCTAGACCGAGAAAATTCAGGTATTGAAACCAGGATCCCAAGGGTGCTTAGGAGCTGGGCTCCTATTAATTTCAATGGGATTTAGGTGCCTGAATACACTTGAGGGTCTGGGCTCTACTGCTTGCCAAGCAGACCACTGGCCAGTACATAAAAATCCTAGGTGCTTTCATTGCACAGCCCATCTCTTTGCTGAATGTGGAAACTGGTCATCTGGCCCAGGTTCCTTGTAGGTGACACCGGAAAGCAGAAGGAAGAGATGCCTGCTTGTTCTTCTGGTTTGATAACCTCCTCTTCTGGCTGTTCCCAGCCCAGCATGTCTCCTCCTGCATTTCTGGCAAGAGCCCTATGGTAGACGACACACACCTCCCCTGTGATGCAGCTTTGGGGGCAATTGCCATGGGTGCCATTTGCAGCGTGCTTCCAAGCTCGGCACCCTGGCTTCTTCTCCTGGCACAAAAGATCCTCCTCGTGGTGATCTTTCAGACCTTGAGTATCTTGTACATAAGCTGCTCTCCACGTCCACCCTGGCTGAGAATTAATAAAGCCGTAAGGAAGCCCGGTGAGAACGAGGGATCTTCTTATAGATTCATAGGTGTTAGGGTCAAAGGGACCTCAATAGATCATCGTGTTTGACCCCCTGCATGGGCAGGAAAGAGTGCTGGGTCTAGATGACCCCAGCTAGATGCATGTCCAACAATCTGCTCTCTTGGAGATGGCCTGCAGGTGTGGAACAGGGCAATGGAAGAGGAAAAAGGTTGCACTGACATCTTAAGATGTCAAGGTTGCATTGACATTTTACTAACGCAGAAATTGCAGATCAGGGCAACTAGAGATTCTGTTCTGATGAAAGGCACACAGGTATGGAAAAGAGCAAGGAGGAGGAAGGTTGCATTGACTTCTTATTGATGGAGAAATTGCAGAACAGGGCAACTAGAGATCCTCTTCTGAAGGAAGGCAGGGACCAAACTTAACAAATCAGGCCCTTGATTCGGGAAGGGGGAATGGTCTCATGAGTGAGGCAGCAGTCTGTTCTTGGGAACTCTTCACTTGCTTTCCTATGCTGTCGCAATCTGATGGTGTGACCCCGGGCAGGCCACTTGATCTTTCTAGTCCCCACTTTCTGAACTTTGCCATAGTTATCATCCCACTGTTAACATAGGATGTGTCAGCCTGCGTCACACTCAGTTGTTCATCGGATACAAATACTTTCCATTCCTAGTAAAGGAAGAAAAGGTCATTTTCCAATAGACTGTCCTGCTCCAAAACCCAAACCTCCCAGCTGTTCAGATCTCACTGCTAAATGAGAGGAATCAGTCTACAGTCCCTGAGAAACAGCAGCTGCCAACTTAGCCTTCCCTCTCCCTCCTGGCGTAATGAGCCACCCAAATTGACTTTTCCGCCTTTGATTTAAATAAAGAGCAGATTGTCCCATTTTCCTCCTCCTCTTACTCTTACCAACAAATGTGATTATGTCTTTACAAAAATCCCTGTAAATGAATTGCTGAAAGCTGAGCAAAATATATATATATATCTCACCACTGCAAGGGAAATTAGCTGAGTCTTGCATTTCAGATGACACGTCCATCCATCTCCTGAGCCTCTAACGAGACACTGCTAGTGCAAGCGGCACCAGGCCATCCTGGTTTCTTAGGGCAGCTGCCCCAGCATCACCTCGAGCTTGTTAAAGAAAATGATTCTTCCAGCGATAATGGCCCAGCCCGGCGCTGGGAGCAGGTGGATCCAGGGATCTTCTGCACGTGGTTTACCGAGCGTTGGTATCATCAGCAGAATGAGAAATGGACTTTTCCCCTGTCAGCACCAACAGGGAGATGATTTCCTGACTCAAACTGAGACCATATAAATAACCTCAGGCCTGATCCTGCCACATCTAATGAGCCCAGCATCTTCATCAAGATGAATGACGTGAGCGGGGCCTTAAGCGGCCAAATATCTGCTTACTTTCCCAAAAGTGCCTTCCTAGAATCCCCCGTTACCATATTTATATTGAAAGAGGCGCTGTTTAAATAAAGCCATCACCCCGGTTCATTGTTTTTCCCTGGTGGGAGGAATACCTCCAACAGGACCTTAAGCTGCGTGTGTAAATACGCTGCATATCGCCGGCTGGAAGACGTCCCGAGGTGACGCGCGCGCAGATCCCGGCCGTGTCTGCCGCCCTGGGCGGGTTCTCAGGGTGGCTTCCTTGCATTTCCCTTTGACATTTAGGAGCTGGTTAATTATTTCCACTTGTGCTTCCCCGGCTCCAGAGTTTCTTTACTCTCCTCACTATCGCCTCGTTAACAAACTTCATAAATTTCAATGAGCTTGGAGGAGTTCATAAACCAGTTCACTTGGAGAAGTCTCGGTTTTATGCTCTTTTACTCAGCATGCATTTTTCTTTTGCAATTTACAGTAAAATTATAGGCGCGATTAGGTGGTTTTCCTTCTGCCGTCTTTCCCAGCACGCTGTTGCTGTTCTTCTCGCCTTATGGCTCTGTCTTTTGCATTTATCTCAGTCTACTCTGATCTTGCATTTTGCTATCAAGGCATGGTTGACAGTTTTAGAGGTTTTATTGTCCTTCCCTATCTTTTCTTTAAAGAATAGGTCTCAAGGGTGCTTTTAATCTCATGGAGAAGGCCAAAAACCAGTGAGAGTTCCTCTTGTGTGCAACATATTTCAGACAGCAATAAGAGGCTTTCATAGAGTCATAGAAAATGAGGGTTGAAGGGACCTCAGGAGGTCACATCTAGTCCAACCCCCTGCCCCAAGCAGGACCGGCCCCAACTGCATCATGAAAGCCAGGGATTTGTCTAGCCAGGTCTTAAAAGCTTTCAAGGATGGAGATACCACCAACTCTCTCTGGAAAACCTTTGCCAGTGCTTTACTACACTCCTCATGAAAAAGTTCTCCTGATTTCCAACCCAAACTTCTCCTGCTGCAACTTAAGACCATTGCTCTTTTTGATGTTATCTGCCCCCACTGAGACCAGCCCAGCTCCATCCTCTTTGCAGCCCCCCTTGCAGAGAGTTGAAGGCGGCTGTTCAATCCCCCCTCAGTCTTCTCTTCTGCAGACTAAAGAAGTCCAGTTCCCTCAGCCTCTCCTCAGAAGTCTTGTGCCCCACACCCCTAACCATTTTCACCCTCCACTGGGCTCTCTCCAGTTTGTTCACTTCCTTTCCTGTGCAGGATTTGTTGTTCAGGTCTGGGGGGCCCAAAATTGGACACCGGACTCCAGATGTGGCCTCCCCAGTGCTGAATAGAGGGGATGAATCACTTCCCTTGATCTACTGGCAACGCTCCTGCCGATGCAGCCCAGGATGCTGGTAGCCTTCTCGGCACCAAGGCACACTGCTGGCTCCTGTTCAGCTTCTTGCCCCCTGTTACCCCAGGTCCTTTTCTGCAGAGCTGCTGCCCAGTCCGTTACCTCCAGCCTGCACCGTTACATGGGATTGCTCCGTCCTAAGTGCAGGACTTTGCGCTCGACCTTGTTGAACTGCTGGTCCCCATCCAAGATGGAGGTTTTCCTCTATAAGCCTGTGGAAACAGTAATCTGGGAGGTGTCAGGAGTACAGCATCGGCTGTGTGTGTATCGTTAGAGGCAAGTCCATTGGAGAGCAAGAGCTTTCTATTGCTGCCACCAGATCGAGCCACTCCGTGAGCTCAAGTGGGTGCTGCCTGACCTCCGATGCTGCTGATCCAAAGATCAGTTATTGCTAATGGCCTGTTTAGGTCAAAAGTCTTCCCCTAGCCTAGGTGGCCCATTGGGCTGGCGTGGTTAAGGCATGCTAATTTCTGTGGCTGACAGTCGAGCTGGCATCACGTCTGTCCAACCCAAATATTCAGTTACAGTTGGTCTGAGGATGGGGGGTAAGGGTGGCAGCTGTCACAGCGAGTCTTGCTCAAGTTTTGACTTCTCACCTTGAAATCCATATCAAAATGTCATGATTGTTTTACCACCAGACCCCAACCGGTGACATATCTGGAGAGTCGTTCAAGTCCCAACCAGGGCCTGGAAGACAGATATCGGGCAGAGCACGTGATAATAGCCTGCCAGTGCACTTGCTAGCAAAGCCACTTGTTTGGCTCACGTAGCAATGTTGCAGCATGGAAGGCCCCAGGTACAGACCTTGCTAGAGCATGAGGGTGTGTTTTACCAGCGTTCACATTAGCATACCGGTTGACACTACTCTGAAAGGTAGCGTGGCCTAGGAAGACAGAAAAGATGACAGGGATGCTTGGGACATCTGTTTTTACCCCATCACAGACTTTCCTGCATGGTCTTGGAGGAGTCAGTTAGCTCCTCTGTACCTGCTGCCCCTTTGGGACAACCGGACCATAAGGAGTCCTCGCTGCAGCGAGGGGTTGCGAGGATTTCTTTTTTTTCTTGTTTGTAAAGTGCCAAGATTCAACAGCGAGTCATTTGGAGAGTGGCTGAAAGGTTCGAGTCGATCGCAGCCCCGTCTCCAGAGTTGACGCCTGCTCACAAAAGCCGCTTGCGCACGAAGGGTAGAGCTGCCTGGAAAAGTGTTAGTTGATATTTGCGCATCAGGACTTGCAGGAGAGGCAATATCTCTTATTAGACCGATAAGATTTTTGCAAAAAACAGTCTTTAATATTCAATGTATTTGGGCAAGAGTTAGCAACATGTGCACTATATCATCTATGGAGCCTTTGGATCTAGGCCACAAAACCAAGGGGTTTTGCCCACGCTGAAGCCAGGCGGTCGCGGGGCAGGCAGCAATTTGGGGCTTCGTTCATGCTGCAGGTGGGCGGCAAGGGGAGGTGGCAGTGGCTATGTTCGAAGCACCTGCCTGATCTAGACTGATCCAGCCGCCGCTGCCGAACGTTGCGTGCTGCTACGTTAGTGTTTTCAAGGCACTGGACAAACTTGAACTAAATCCCACAGCAGCTTCGCAGGGCCAGGGGCATCATCGTTCCCACATTAGGGTCAGGGAGCGGAGAGGGATGTTGAAGGACTTGTTCTGGACTATTCATTAAGTCTGGTGCAAACACAGCGGCACTGGGGCTACCTGTGGTGTCACCTAGTAATCTAGGAGCTGTGCTCCAACCACAGGAAACAGTCCTTCCCCCTTTTTGCACTGCGCAGGGGGCGGTTTATATGTTTCCCCTTGCCTTGTGGTTATAGAAATGTCATTTATGTAGCAATATCCTCGCACACAAGTGATCTTGGGGGTTGATTAAACCCCTCAGCTTTGCTTTGGAGTTTAATTGATTGGAGAAGCAGTTTGTTGCTTCATACGCTCCAGCATTATAGACATCGGAGCTTAGCTAAACCTATGCGGCTGCACGGGGGAGGTAGACAAAATGACACCGTCGCCAAAGCGCAGCCGTTTGATTCAACGTAGTCCCTACCACTGACGTGTGCTTTGTGTCTTCTCAGCAATGTCGCCAGGTCAGGACAGCCATGCAAGCATGGAGCTCCCACCCGCATCCGAGCAGATCACGCAGACCCTCAGTGAACTGGCCAAGTCCTTCCAAGAGATGGCTGACCGCTGTCTGCTGGTCCTCCATTTGGAAGTCAGGTACCGTATAATGTCTTTGTGTTTGGGGGGTGTCTGCATCAATCCGTGTGGTTAAGACTGTTGTAAAGCTCTGGTAATTAGATGCACTTCTTCCAGAAAGTGTCTGACATTCATTGGGACATAAGGGATCGTGACGGACATCAGACTCCGGGAATTTAAAAGGGTTCATGTGTGTGCACACATGTACACATGCGTGTGTTCAATGGTATCATCTTGCACACTCCATCTCATAGCTTCTGCAAGCCACAGCGAGGAAAACACTGCTATTACGCGGCCACGGCAGCTCAAGCCACCTCAGTGCGGATAGGAGTTAATGTAGCCTGCGAGCAATCCAGTTTGGGAGGAATCTGCAGAGGCTGAATGAAAGAAGAGCAGGGAGGAGGCAAGACCTGCAGGCAGGAACCAGGTTGTCCCCTCGGCCTTCAGCCCAGTCTGGCACCATGCCCCCTGGCAGATCCCTAGAAGAAGAGACGGGATGGGCGTGCCATCCCCATTCCTGGTTGCATCTCAGCCCTGAGGTTTGAGGCTGGATGTTCAGCAGGATGCAGGGAAACACTGCGGGAGCCCAACACGTCAGAGCGGTGGGGAAGCTGGAGGGGAAAACCGTTCTTTCTTTCGAACAATTTGTGCATTGGAAATCAAGCTAGGAAAAACTTTTTTGGGTGGGGGAGAGAGGGGCCTTTTCCAGACAAAAGAACGAAGCAGCACAAAAAGAACGGTCTTGCATCTGACAGCTTTTTAATGTTTATCCCTCATTGTGCCGTGGAGAGCGGTCTGGGAAATCACACCGTCAGTGCTGAAAGGGGAGAAGGGTGGGGGCGCCAGCTAGCTCGTTTTATAGGTATAGATGGGGCTACAAGGGCCAAGTGAAGGCCAGCAGCTGGCACAGAAGGAAGAGCCTCGGGAAGCAGGTTTTCCCGGGTGCACAGCGCCGGTTGCTTGTCTTCCTCCAGGGCAGCTGCACAATTCGATGGGTCGGCAGCTTGTCCTGATGTGACCCGTTTTGAGCTTTATCCCGTGCTTGGGTAGATTAGCACAGCTCCTCTTTTTCAAAGAAGAAATAAAACCATTCATGTGAGTTACAGCAGCCCCTCACCTGTGCGCCCAGTTCCAGTGGATACTTCACTTCCCTGACGGGCACCCAGAAAAACCAGGCCTGGAGGCATTGGGAGGAGAAGGTGGGGACACCCAGCCAAACCCTAGCGCTGTCACGCATCGGGCCGTAGGTACCAAACGGGCTGCCATTAGCCCGCAGTTTCGGTACACCGGGCAGCTGGGGTGTGAGTCACGTGAGGTTGAGGGAGGTAGCAGATAAGAGACTGTCCCCTTCCTCTGGTGATCTGGCCGTTATCTGGGCCCTATCTGATGCTGTCGGTGCAAAAAGCCAATTATGAAAGGCTTGTTGCAGGCGACTGGAAAGGGCACCAAGGTGAGCTAATGACCAGTAAAATCTTTCTGTGGGAGTTTCCCTCTTGTTGATTATGCCTCGTGCACCATCCACCTGTCACGCCAGGCAGCCAAAAGCAGTCCCTCCGGCATCCCTTCCATAGCAGGGCTGCCAGAAAGGACGGTGCCAGCTCCCAGGATTTCTGCCATTGTCGGGGTGTGTTTTCATTCGGAAAACCCTGTTCTTTGAACAGGCCCTCAGTGCGCGTGCCAAAGAGCGCGGGGACGCGGCGGGCCCCTTGCTGTTGCAGGTGCAGGTCCCGGCGACACAGGCGAAAGCAAAGCCGGGGTTTGCATTACAGAAAGCCTCTGCGTTGTCTTCTCCTCCAGCTCGTCCAGTTGCTTCATAGTTTTGCCCTGTTGGGGCTTGGTTGGTATTGGGCTGCAGCAGTGCGAGAACCACACGAGACTCCTAAACCTAAAGGCATGCTGTGCCACTCAGCAAGCGGCGTGCGTGAAAGAAGAAATTGTCCCTTCGTTTTTTTATTTTTTACCTGCTCATTTAAAACGACCCTCGTTGAGACTTGCAGATCAGTAATACTCCATACTTAATACACCATACTCCTGCTGGCACATACAGCTTTGGTTCTGTCCAGTAGACAATCCTAAAGCTCTTTCATACGCATTAACCCAGCACTGTCAGTCCTAGGATGTAGTACTTAACCCAGTGTCACGGAGGGAGGCCGCCGAGGCAGAGTTACATAATTTGCCTTAACTACCACATCACGGTTTTGGCCTCATGAC
Source organism: Caiman crocodilus (assembly GCA_030014935.1). NCBI lineage: Eukaryota > Metazoa > Chordata > Crocodylia > Alligatoridae > Caiman > Caiman crocodilus. The sequence continues at coordinate 137,863,883 of JAGPOW010001296.1, forward strand.
CTAAAAATCCAAGTTTCTGTCACCTTCCTTAAAGACAATGCCATTCTTCTTGTTCAGATTTAATAACCGCACCTGACTTATCCTATAGGAATTAACAGAAAATTCATGGATGATAGATCTATTAGCAGCTGTTGAACAGAACGGTTGGAGATGTTTCCTCTGGCGTCTCTAAACCTATCATGGCAAATGCCAGGGAGGGTATTGAACAGGGCATGGATCACTCTAGGGATACCTGGTTCAAGGCTTTCCCTCTGTAGCATCCTCTTCTGCCACTGCTGGAGATGGGATGCTGAGCTCGATGCATCATTGGCCTGACCCAGCACGGTGCTTGTTATGTTCTTGTCTTCTGCGGTTATTAGCTGATGGCTCAGGAGCAGGGTTTGTGTATGGAGATAAGCACTAGCAAGGTTCAGCCACGTCCGTTCTGCCGTCTGCTGCATCAAGGCACCGTTTGGGGGCCCAGTTCAGTTCTGTGCGCAGTTTAGAGGAGCCTTGGGGCTGCACTAACTTGTACAGGCTCATAATATAGCCCCTTATGAGACATTTTGCCAGCGGGCATCACAAGAGACGAGGATGCCCCAATCTGTGCCGCCTCCTGCCCTTATAGCACTTTCACGCATGCCAGACCTGTGCTAACTTAGTGGTTCCCAGTGTCGGGAAGGTCTCGGCTCGTTCCTTAGGAGATCTGCACCGCTTTGCTCCCGCAGTGCAAAGGAAACGTAACGTGGGCCAGGATCCGATCTCGTTTTCCGTGCTATAGCGTCCTGTCGTACCGTTTCAAAAATACCCGTGGAAAATAACTGAAACCATATTAAATTCCCAGCCGGTTCTGCTGCGGACTTCACTGAAGCCTGGTGCCCCCTTTAGATTTTGGGGTAATTGCTCTAGAACTCAATTAAAAGTCTGTAGGCCCCCTAAGAGGTAATATAAAAAAAAAAAAATAGCAATAATGATAAATATCTGTGAGCAGGCACTGCCACGGCTAGCTAATTATTGCTTTATATCCCCTGGCTCCTACTTTGCCTGTTTTAACATGTTAATATGGCTTAAGGATACATGGAGAGGTTTGTTTTCCCCTCGAGATCCTACAGTGAAGTGCTTGCTGGACTTGCTAGGGTGGAGGATCTGAATAAAAGGCACTTAGCATTTTTACCTGGAACTGCATAGGTCATATTTGATCCCCAAGAGCTCGTTCTGTTCGTCTCTGAAGGGAGCAAAATGACATGCTGAGAGGTGGCTGCGTTTGAGGCAGAAATCACCGGCCAATTTATCATGATCATTATTATTATTTTTCACCTATTAAAGAGGAAATATTAAGTTGTTGCACCGTACAAGACCAGCTTCAAATGTCACCTTGATCAGGCAGTTGCTTTAAATAAAAGCTCTACCTTCAGGAGACCTTAGCTGCGTACTGTCGCAGCCATGTATCACGGTAACATCCTAAATATGCACTTTACAAAAATCAACCCTCCTGCTGTGCAATCAGCAGTGTTTTCAGAAAACCTTAATGCCAAAGTCACGTCAAGGTCAGCGCGAACATGCCCGCGTTTTGCAGAGGTGGGGGGGAAGCCAGGCTTATTTTGCAGCTGTTTCAGTCCTGTTGCACGGTGGTAACAAAATATTGCCAATCAATTCTATTTGGGATCAGCCAGGGCACTAAAAGCAGTGTTAATTATTGAAGGACTGAGGGCTTTAGATGCCTTTAGAGACTTGCTAATGAGACGAAGCGTTCGTCTTTCTGCTTGGCTGCCAATTGAAAGCCAGTACGAGTCGAGAAGTTTGAGAAAGTTACCGCTGGCTGGTGCCTGCTCGGTGATTTGTATGAAATGCATTTTGGACGGTGGGGTAACTGGGGTGAAACAACTCGGGGAGCTGCCCCAGGCACCGACTTGGGTGGTGGGGGTGGGGAAAAAGCCATGCGATTGCAGCAGTGGTAGCAGCCAGACGACACTCCTGCCTCTGTGCGTGGCAGCCGCCCCGGGCGCTTGGCCGCATCGCTACGCCTCCGGTTTTGGAGGTTGCTGTCTGGTCCCAGAGAAGAGCATTCAGCCAGGAAAAATGCCGCTGCAGTTCATCGCCCTTGTTAGCAATCAAAGCTGAGAGATTGAGGACTGAACAGACAGAGACTTGGCACGGCCCCTCCATGTATCCCAGTGGTGGTTGGTTTGTCGTGTCCAGTTGCCGCGCTTGCTCGGTGGATTATTAAATAGTTTACATCACTCCCACTGAAGCAACAGAAATCCCACCCCATATTGGTTCAATGGGACCTGTATCAAAGAGGGCTTCAGTATATAGAGCTATTGCTACAGTATTTAGCAGCCCGCAACTCACCCAAACATGTTTTTAACGAGGGTAAAACTTATCTGCAGACAGCTTTTACTGCCAATGGGTCTATGTAAGGAAGCTAAAACAGTTTCTTCGCTGTTTCTTCCAGCCAAATCCGTACGACATTAGATAAATAGCTCCGTGGGTTAATATTAACATCTTACCTTACCTTGTCTCTGCCTTCTGTCTCCCAGAGTCCATTGCTTCCATTATCTGATCCCACTGGCTAAACAAGGGAATTATGCTATCGTCGCCAATGTGGAAAGTATGGATTATGACTCTCTCGTGGTGCGGCTGAATAAGGACATCAGCGCCATCGAGGAAGCGATGAGCGCCAGCCTGCAGCAGCACAAGTTCCAGTACATCTTTGAAGGTCAGACTTATGTTGGAAAGGATGGCTGATGTGCTAGGAGGGAGGGGGAGCCGGGAGTCTGCTCTGCAACTTTGAATGCAGTCTACGCTTTGGGTCTTCCCCAGAAATGAGGTTTTTGTTCTCAGCCTAGAGCTGCACACGTTCTTGCT
>JAGPOW010001296.1:137866829-137877349 GCA_030014935.1 Caiman crocodilus
CCCCGTGCCATTCCTTTGTTGGGTAAACACGAGGAATGGGCCCATTTTAGAAGGGGAAACGTGTAAGGTGAAGTCTGTTCAGTGAGGTCCTCCGTCAGGAAATCTCTGCGGTCTGTTGTGGAGCAGGCCCTACTCGAAGCACAGTTCTGTTCCTGAAATTAGATGTGAACGACAGGAGAGCTTCAACAGCTTGGAAGGTGTAAAGAAGACTTTTTCTAGCTCAATTTAATAAAAGAGATCAGGTTTACCCAAAGAACCTTGTCTGCTTATGTCCTTAGACCAACCCGGCTACAACCTGTAAAGACCTTTACAAGTCTAAGTGATGTTTAGTTCATCTCATTTCTATTTCCTCTATGGCTTGAATGGTCGTCTGGCCTCTAGGACAGTGCAGATCATTTTATGCAATGGATTGTGCAAGATCAAAATAATCCAAGGAGATGCAAGTCTATATAGCAAGAGAGGCGGGCAGAGTGGGGAAGCCTTGCAATAATGCTTTTCCCCACGTTACGTACTGTTCGTATTCCTGAATGAAGTTCGAAGGACCAAAGAATCGTGACCAAAGAATCATGGAAAATAGGAAGGACCATCTGGTGAGCAGCTTATTTAGGTCAGAGACCGCCCTCAATGAAACGCATCTCTAAATAGCATCTTGATGTTGTTCCCTGTGCATAACCTGAGAGCGAGATTGCTAGCATCTGTGAACAAATCTAGATTTGCTTCCTAACCATGAGCCTTAAGCTCAACCTGATATGTGGAGATCTTAATATTTTATTCTGCGCCGAGCGTAATGACCGGCTCTGTGTCCAAAACGCTCGTATGTTGATGGTACCCGAGGCAGAATGCGGATCATTTTTTTCCAACTATGTTGGATCTTCTGGTCTGGCAATGGTGCCGGAGGGGGGAAAAAATAGTTGTATTAGTAGATCGAACGGCTGTAACTCAACAGGTGTGTGGGGAAGTCGAGACAAGTGCGAACAAGAGGCTGTAAGAATTTCTCATTGAGCTCGTGAAAGGCAAGAAAATTATCCAGAATCTGTTTCATAAATCCGGGGGCTCACTTGAAGCTCCGGAAAGATCAGTGCCTACAAAAAGTTTTACTTCTGTTCTTTCATGATCATTCTTGGTGTATTAGATGTATCTTTTTTCATTAATTTAAAAACAGGGGGAAGTCGCTCAAAAAATAGCAGGGTGGTGAAGGTAGGATCCAGAACCCACCCTAAGAACTTGAGTTGTACCGTCATTAAAAGGGAACAGCAGGGCAATGCTTACATGTCCTTCCTCTTCCAGTTCTTTGACTTCTCGCTCCTTCCCCCAGGCTTGGGTCACTTGATTTCCTGCATTCTCATCAACGGAGCCCAGTACTTCAAGCGCATCAGTGAATCTGGCATCAAAAAAATGTGCAGAAACATCTTCATCCTCCAGCAGAACTTGACCAACATCACTATGTCCCGGGAGGCTGACCTGGACTTCGCAAGGTAAGTTGGAAAGTGCGCCTGCCCCCGTCTCCCCCTTCCCTTTTGTTCGCAAGATGACGTCTGTGTTGACAAGAGAGATCGCTTCAAGGCATTATCTGTCCACTGGATAAGGCTGACCAGTGGAGTGAAAAAAACCAACACTGGAGAAACCATTCACTTCTTCCTCCTTTATGCAGGACGGTCAGCAGAGAATCGTTCAGCAGAACGAAGGTCACTTTGAGTTTAGCCTCCACCAAATTAGTCACATTATGGTTGCTACCCGCTATCAGCCTGGTACGTCCCCTAGGAAATGTCCGGTTGGGCGGCAAAAGGAAAGCACCGCAGGCTCAAGGATTCAAAAGGCTCTGTCCCTTGAGAGGTCTGTTCTAAAAACAGAAGCAGTAGACGCGTCTTCCATCCCTATTGAATTGCCTTGCTTAGTCGTCCTTGCTGCTGTGCTCAGAAAGCCCATCCATTGAAATCAAAGGAACGCCATGACGTTTTGCCAGCTCTAGCGTTGTCTTTTGGCAGGTACCTGTCATCACAAGTGGCTGTAAAAGAGACAGCGCATTGTTTTAACAAAAATATTTCTGTTCTCTTGGCAAAGTTTGCGTGCTGGATTTAATGGGAGTCCTATTTGTCCCGGAGAGTTGAAAAGAATCTTGTATTCATAGAAACTGATGGATGAGTTTGAGGTAGGCAGACTATTATAATTGCCCAGAAGGGGAGGGTTTGAGCAGAATACCAGGGCTAATACCCTGCTGTTTTACAAATAGCTTGTGACATTTATCCTGAATCTTGTTTCGTCTTTTGGTCATTAAAGAGCAACTGCTGAAGTCAAGAGGCAGCGGAAGTTGATAACTATTAATTAATCCCCTTGATGCAGAGAATTGTAAGGTTCAAAAGGACTTCAAAATCCATGCAGGCCACCCCCTTACAATAGGCAACGTAGAAGCCATCTTCTTTAGCTTTGCAAAGTGAGGCCAAGATGTCAAATATGTCACTTGGTACCACTGAGTAGAGTATGTCAGGGAGGGAGAAAGGTGTCAGGGCTGGAGCTAAGGTCTTCCCATTTCCTCTCTCCCAGTCCTGTACTCAGACCAACCCGCCCATGTCTCCTTAAAGAAAGAAAGGTCACTTACTTTTGACTCCATTAGCAAAGTGCCAGCAGCACTCTGCTGCTGGGAACTCGAGCAGTCCCGTCACAAAAAGTAGAAGGAGCTTTTGGAACGAGCACATTAATGACCGTCCAATTAAACAACGCGCAAAGATCTGCATTGACTTTGCAAATAGATATAAAAACAGAACTGGTGTCTCAAATGCACGGGTTTGCTTGTCTTGGCAGTGGCCGTTTCAGCAATAGGCAGCTGAGCAGATCGCATATTCCTAGGGAAGGGTTTGGAGCTTGAAATCTAAAAGCAGGTGTGGGTCGAAGGCAAAAGCTCAATGCAGTGCTTTGGAGTAAAAACGAATGGGAATCAGTTTTGTCACCATTTGACACAGACTGAATTAGACGCAAGTCTGACTTGCTCACATGGAGGACAACAAGGTATGACGGAGTGCTTCATCTGTTTGGGCTCTCGTGGGGGGAATGAGCTCATTATTGAATTAGTGTATTCATAATAACATTGACATGGGGAAGTTATGAATGCGGAGGCCTAGAGGGGGAGAGAGGTCCATTACTAATTCTCTGAGGACTATAATTCCCAAATTCAATCATCCCTTTTCAAATGATTTTTTTTTCTATTTTTTTTTAGTTGAAAAGTTAAATAAATTAGCCTCAGTTTCTGGCAAACAGAGCAGGGCTCAAACGTGCTAGCAGCAACTGGCTTGCAAAGAAAGACATGCTGACCAAGCGCTACTGGAGGCTGGCAAAGCTGAGCCATCAAGTTAGTAGCTGAGGCAGTCGCTGAATAGCAAGGGAATAGCACTGCAAAGGGGGTTATGGTGTCTAAAAGGAGAGGGTCGGGTGGCGCACGTTGGTCTTCCTTAGCTGCCCATCATCAGGGATTCAGGTTTCCTGTTTCCTACGGGAAAATAGAGAAAACCAGTTTTTACTCTTTCCCAGAAATGTGGATTTCTCATTTTAGTGGAGAAACCCTTGGATTTTGCAGGCTTGCAAAGAGCTGTGTGCAGGCGGGCAGAGATCCAGCCTGCAAGGAGCTGGGGGGAACAGGAGGAGGGTGGTCAAGCAGGAGGTGCCACACGCATGCATGTGCACGCAGCCGCCAGACAGCCTGGAGAGCAGCTCCCGCAGGTCACTTGGAGGCTCATCCGGAGGGCAGTGGGGAAGGGCCGGGTCCCCACTGCTGCATGCACTCCCAGGGAGGCAGAGAAGCCCCATGCCCCCCAGATAGATGTGTGTGTGGGGCAGGGGCAGGCTGCCCACTCCCTGCCCCGCTGCCCTCCCCCAGGGGCTTTGCAGCCCAGTGGGTGCAACCTGGTGCTGCGGGGAACAGCGGGGCCGCACAGGGATCTCCTTGCCGTTGCAAGCTCTGTGCTATCCTGGCAATGCATCCCCTGCCCACGCGGCAGAAGCAAGGGGCACAACCCCATGCCACGGTCCCCGGTGCTGCCATGCACGCAAGGGACATTTCGTGAAGGCAGCGCGGCGCTCACAGCAGCAAGGAGATGCCCACGTGGCCCCACCGTGCCCTGCAGTGCCAGGTTGCACCCTCTGGGCTGCGGAGCCCCCGAGGGAGGGCAGCAGGGCCAGGGGGCGGTGGGGGTAGTGAGGGACCTTTCATTTGAATCATGGATTTGGGAGGTTTTATCAGAGAAATTGCAATTTTTTTATCAGCGTTTTACCTGCATTTTTTTAAATGTATTATTGGGGAAAACCAGGATCCCTTCCCATCATCTGGAAGGGGCCATTTTTGAATGAGGAGAGCTCTTTGAGTCTACCCGAGTTGAAGGGAGCGTGGATTTGCACCGTATCTATTAACCAAGTGGGTGGGCAGGTGTGTGTTTGCATGTACTCTCACACACACACGTGCGCGCACACACGTACACACACATGTGGGTGCATAGCACAAGCTCTTGTTACCAGAGGCTCACCTCTGGGGGTCCTATGAAAGGATGTACAGAAAGCAGAGCATAAGGAGAGAGAGAGGCCTGAGGTTCCCATACAGCAGCGTTTGTTGCCTGCCAATCTCGCTGAAGCCAGTTCCCTCCCTTGTGCAAGCTCCAAAAGCACTTTTTATTTTTTCCGTCTTGCACGGCCGCGCTGGTTGCGTCTCGGGGGCTGGCTCTCCATGATACAGAGTGAAACCAGGTTCACCCTTTGGTATTCGCATCACTGTGGTACCCCCGTACACTAGAGCCTGCTCTTTGTGCTAACAAGTTATCCCCGTTCCTGCAGATCCCTCCTGGCCTGTGGCTAGCGGCTTCCCCCAGTACATCCCTTGCTGTAAATTAACAGATGTAGGCGGTACCGGGTACCCGACTGCTCTGACGCGTGCGCCGCTCTGTTCAGAAAGGAGACGCCGTTACCAAATTGCACTCGGTTGTTGTTGTTTTTCCACCAGTATGATACCTCGCCCAGAAGGGTCCTGATCGTTCACTGGGGCACGTGGACACTACCAAAATACAGATGAATAATCCTGATTTTATTTCTGACCTCGAAACAAGCCAGTGCCACATGATTTGGATCAAGGGCGAGATTTCAAATTCAAATTAGGTTCCAGGTTTAGATGGTTTGTCACCGTTGAGCTGGGAGGCCAGGTGGGAAATTTGGAGCTGAAGTCAGATTGTATCTCATGCTATCTCCCTGCCTGTGCATACACACACTGGCAGAGAGGTGTTCAGATCCATTCTGCTTAAAGAGCTCTCTGAACTAATGTTCGGCTATTAAAGGAATAAGTTTTCCGTCGACGGACTCTGCTGCCTTGTCGGTTTGTTGCTCTGATGCATCAGAACGAAGGCAAATCTGCTTTCTTGTCAGGCATAGGAGGGGAAATGCTGGAGCATGCGCCGTTTCCTACAAGATCCAGGCATTTTTACCTCTTTGGCATCGCACAGCTTGAGGCTGGCTACTGTTCACTGTTAGCTCTGAAAAATCATGGAGTCATAGAAAATGAGGGTTGGAAGGGGCTTTGGAGGGTCATCTAGTCCAAGCATCTTTGGATGCTTACTTTGCTGGGGTGATCTGACCCCAGCTGCCTTCCTGCCCTTCAGCAGTGGTCTCGCGAGGTCCCTTCCAGCTCCAATGTCTATGAATCCAGGAAATCCGCTGCTCAAAGCAGGACCAGCCCCAACTAGATCATCCCAGCCAGGGGCTTTGTTGAGGCAAGCCTTAAAAACCTCCAAGGATGGAGACTGCACCACCTCTCTGGGTAACCTGTCCCAGCACTTTACCACCCTCCTAGTGAGAGAGATGATGTTGTGCTGGAAGCGGGTAGTACTCCAAAGAGCGGGCACGAGTCTGGCTGCACATGGGGGTCTCGTCCCCCTCCCCACGGCAGAGCTGGGACCATGAGCTCGTTGATCCAGCTCTTGTTTCTCGGCACCAGTCGCTCTGGCCAGTTGTTACCCTGTCCCCTGGATTTGATAAGAGCAGGAAGGAAAACGGGCATCTCACGCAATAATGGGACGGCAGCGGGGGTTTTATTGTAAACTACGGAGAAGTCTGCGAGCAGATGTTACGCCGTCCCTTGACTCACCGATCCATGTTAAAGGAGGGTCCTGTAATTTCTCGCACGTGGAATAAGATGCGCTCCTTGGTTTTGAAAAGCAGACTGGTGTTTTTCTTGTAGCAAGTAACTGAGGAGCAGCAGGTCGGCAGCCAAGCCTGCTCGCTGCTCTGCTTCCCCGTAGATTGAGTACAGAATTACTTCTGCTTTAGCTAGCAGAAAGTTAAGTGTCAGAAACTGCTGTTGCTATTTTCTTTTGCTTATCACACGCACCCAAATTTCCAGCCTCTGATTTTTGGGGAAAAAATGGTGCGAGAAAATGTGGTGATTTAAGCAAAATGAGGCGGAAGACAGATGCACATAGGAAATTCTGTGTGGTGACATGGTGGTCTCTCTTCTTATGTGGAGCCTGACTAGCTGGAGGTGAAAGGCAGTACGTTTTCTTCTTCTCACATCCTTGTCGTGAACTAGATCTTTTTCCAGAATTGTGCACCGTGACTTGTTGTCTTGCTGCAGCGAGGTCCTCCTTCATGCCGGGCTCACCAAGGAGTCGGCGAAGGAGCATGTGCTCCATAATCTGCACTTCTCTTCACTCGCATATATTTGTGTCATTAAAGTAGCCCCGTTTGACAATACTACCTGCAAATCAATGGAGCTCCTGGTTTGGATAGTTAAGGAAATGTCTTGACACTTGAACTTGTGGAGCACACCTTTTCACTGCAGTCGAATGCCCTGCAGAAGGTCCCCATGAAAAGGGTATCGGAGCAAGCTATCTGCCTTCCAGACACTTGTTCGCCGATTTTGAACAGGCCTCTGAAAGGTAGGCGACATGCATGTAATCAGCTCGGCCTGTATGTCTACAAGGAGCATCCTGAATTTTTATCGTGCGCGAAGGATAGCAACCTTTGCTTCTGCCTCCCAACGAAATGCAAAGCAGCGTCTGCTCCTGACCTTGCACATCCCCACGGGAGCTCTTTCAGTGACTTGCCATTTCGTTCGCGATGCTCCAGCACGTGTGCATTTGTTGGCTTATGCATGGGCTAGATGGGGCTGATCCTGCCCAGGGTGGATTCGGTGACCTTCTAAGGACTCTTCCAGCCTTGTTTTTCCATGATTGTGTGACTCGAAGGGATAAATCCTTTCCTGCCACCGTTGCAACCGCGGAGCAGCCTACCTGCAGCAGAATCGGCGCACGGCTGCTGCTGTCATGTTGGCTTACAAGTGAGCGAAGGCACCGAGGCAGTTTGCTGGAAAACACTGAAGTCCCAAAGAAAAATAAGCACGTTCCCAGAGATCTTCCCCATTCCCTTGAGCTTGTCCCGCAAGGCCGGACTCTATTTTAGGAATGACTTGACTAATTCCAATCCCCTGAGCTGAGGTTTGGCTGCTTTGGGTAGACGCAAACCATTCCCACTCGAGCTAAGGGAGGACGATCATCTTCCACTGTGAAAGAGGTTCTCGACAGCCTTTGCGCGGGGGGTTTTGTGATGGAAAAGTTGTTACAAGTGGCGACACTTGCCCGTGTAGATCCTAAAGGAGAAATCCCAACTGGGCCAGGACTCCAGCGCCACGGGATGCTGCTCTCTCAAACTGTTGATTCCCACAGCCACGTTGAGTTGGGATGGTTTGGTCGGGGATGGTTTGCACGAGTGTGTAGGGATACATACAGTAAGGATTTCCTTTGCAGTCGGGTCTGCCTGTAGTTCTCCGACCAGTCGGGATTAGCAATGACATGCTGCCATCTACTGGAGTCATCCGGGGGGGCTGGACGTTGCTTGATCGGCTGAAAGCTGGTCCTTCTCGTTGCTGGCATCGTCCTGGGGGAAAATGCTGCTTCTCTTTCGGGTTTTGTTCATTTTCCCTAATCGACTTGGATCCAATGCAGGCTCCGGCTTCTCTGCAAGTGAGGAATGAGCTGGAAGAGCTGGGCATTGTTCAGGAAGGTGCTGCTCCCGCTTCAGCCGTATGCGGGTCTGCCGGCGCATCTCAGCTCTGACGGGCATGCAGGGTAGCAGCTCACCTGGCATCAACAATCCCTATCCTGGACCCTCGCATTGCTTTGCCAGTCCTGACCTGTTGCCAGTCCTATTCGACACTGAAGGCAGGGCAGGGTGGCACCTTACAGACTGGTTCGGAGAGGCGTGAGGTTTTGTAGGCAACGACTTACTTCTCGAGGTTGCCTGTCGGTACCTACCACCAATCTCTCTAGTCCAGACCCAGTCGCTCCCGACCAACAACCACATCGTCGCGGTTCTGTGACAACCGTGAGCCCCACAGCCCGCTTTCTCATTTGTCATTGGGACCGTGTGAAAACCTGTATCTCGAGAGGAAAAGATTTGTTGCTGTGCTTAGTCCAACAGGGTTGTGTCTGGAGGAGACTTCACCTGCTCTCAAGTCATTATAATGCACTCTGCACAACCCCATAAGTGACGTGAAGCCGGAGTAAGCAAACCTGAAAAGAGCGGTGCTCAACCAGGATGCCGTGACATCCTTTTAAGGTTGCCACGGGGGTGCCACACACCATTAGCACTGGTAGGCGTGAAATATCCACGCATGAGTCACAGGATAAACCTAGAAATCCATAAAGCTAAAACCATTCTGACCTGCTGGGGTCTTGCTGAGCTCTTTACAAGAGAAGAATTGCTCTAGTATTTTTCCATAGTCAAAAAAAAAAGAAATCACCCAGTGAAAGCTCAGAGCTGAAATTTTCCAAGAGGGATCCTGCGTTTGCCAGGGTCGAAGGTATTGTCGGTCGCTGGATCTAAGCAAGGCAAGGACGGAGGGAATCAATCTCTTTCCCAGTTTGAATTCCCGCGGTCCTGCGGGCATTGACAGCACGCACTCAGAGTCCTTTTATTTCTACGGCAGATGCTTGCCTTCGCTCCGCTAGGAGGCAGCCAGCCTGGGGCGGTTATTGTTTTTCGGTGGCTCAGCGACAGGCACATACGGCTCTAAGCCTCAAATGCTGTGAGAGAGGGAAGGAGAGGATATTTCTATGATCTGTTCCTCTGTTTGCTGGGTGTAGGGTAGCCTGAGGAGCACCGCGGTGATGGGCAGACGATCCTGGATACATGACATAGCCCAGGCTATACCTGCATCAGCTGTAGCAGCTGTCTGAAGTCCCCCGTGGTCCCTGTCATCTCCCAAGTGATCTGAGAAGTGCTGGCCCCGGGCACTCTCCATTGGCTATAGCATCTCAAGACCAGGAGCTGAGATTTCAGTGCATAGACCATAGTTTCTTTGGCTAACAGTGAAAACCAAGTGGCGGTTTAAGATTTCAGCAGCACGTCCCTAGGTGCATTCATGGCCGACCTGCGTGCATACAGAAGCTGTGGATTTGCCCTTAAAAGCTTTGTCCTGCAAGGTACTGTGTGCCGTCAGCTGCTCCTGGGGATTAAGCACGTGGTGCTTTGTAGTGTCGAGGCCCAGACACTTTCCCTTGCAGAGGACCCGGGGACAGAGCAGACTGTGTGGAGCCTGGGAAAGCCACGTTACCTCCCTGCTTGTGAAGTGAGGCCCGTGTTGCAGTGCATGCCCCAGTTTTGCTTTGGCTCCTTTCTAATGAAAAAGTGGTTTCATTTTTCAATTAAGGAATTGGCTGCAGAACTCCTTCTCCTTTTCCCGTTTCTTTCTCTCTTGTTCCCCCCCCGCCTCCCGTTCTTTGTGTTGAGCTCTGATCTCAGTGCGGCTTTAATTAGCTGTAATCAGTGGTTTCACGGCATTAACCAAAAACCCCAGCCAGCCAGGATTAAAAGGCACCCCCTCACTATTGGCCTACCAAAAACTAGAACTCTTGCTTCCAAAATGGTACCTTTTATTAGACCAACTGGAAAATGGCAAGACAATTGTCCTTTTCTGCAAGTTTTTGGGGAAAAAAGTCCCTTCATCAGGCTGTGGGAAAAGCGTAGACGGTAAAAAGTCCACATAGGTAGGAAATGAAGACTTCCATCTTCAGCTCCTTCTGTGCAAAAACGAAGTTTATTTCTGACCTGTGGGGACTTTTTACCATCTTGTATCTAGTTTTTCGTATGTCTTTGTGTCTCAGACCAACACGGCTACCAAGTACACCCCCTCACTATTGTGCTTTTCCCCTTGGCGCTGGGTGATCAGAGACTGGGCTCTTCCTGCACGCTCCCACGGTGGATGCAGCAGGACGGGACCTGCACCATCTCTCTGGGTAGCTGCTTTGTTATATATGTGTAGAAACACATTGGGCCAGTCCATTGATCTTTGAGGTCCTGTTTCCTATGCCCAGCTGTTCTCCGTGCTTCAGGGGAAAGCCTACCAACCAACTCACATGCCCCAAGTGCCAAACTATTGCACGGGGCCTACTCATCCCCAACGCAAGCTGCTGACCACTTACCCCTTATGAACTATGAAAGCTGATCACCCTTTTTATGCGTGTCACTGCAGCTGATACCCCCTTTCCCAGGCT